>JAWNGG020000488.1:0-44711 GCA_036937485.2 Tetragonisca angustula | reverse complement strand
GAAGCAAAAGTAACTTATTCCAATATGATATAAAGACAAAACCTGTGAATGTTAATTAAAACAGTATTATTAAATAATTTGGAATTGTGATAATACGAACTCCCCATATCGGAATATTCTAATGTTCAAACTTTGTTACACTGCTTTTCTCTGTACTAAAAATTCTTTTACAGTGACTCCCAATATTATAATATTCGGACATTTAAATATTGAAACTTTGTAAAAAGAAATTGTACAATAATAGATTTGAAGCCTCTACTTTTAAAAAACATCGTTCATTTTACTTTAAATATAATTTGAAACACAACAAGAATGTACTTACACATACCAAGAAAATTAGGTATTTCAATAACGAAAAAGATATAACATTCAAATGTCAGAATAATGGTTGTTCTATTATTTGAAAATTCCATTAACCGAGCACTATTGATTCTATTAGTTAGACCTTATATTAGTTTTGATGTGGGAGACTCTGTTATAAAATAAAATTATGAAATGACAATACCTGTAGAACGAATATTATTTCATAGTATGGCGTTGTAGTTAGTGGTAAGTCCACCCACATGTTGAACGGAAGTACTCTGTCTGAGTCGTTTCTGCCAATATTTGCTGAAACAGACGTTTGAATAACTTGTTTTTAAATAAATTAATAAATTTAATAACGAGATAATTTCCAGTAACTTTCCATGAGAGAAACAATAAAAGTTTACGTTGGTACAAGAAAAAAACTGATAACAAAATTCAATTCAAGGATTTGCAAATTGCTTCATATTTTTACTAGTCTTGACTTACCGATAAGTGGATTAACAATATAAGAAACAACAGTGGCCAAAGTGAAAAGTGTGAAGAAATAAATAAAAAATGTACATTTTCGTTTAAAACCGATCACAATTTGTCTTTCGTAGCTGTCGTAATCTGCGCGCAAAAATTTTCGCTGCAGGTACAAAATTAAACGAAAAAAATCCTCTTTGTGAGCGAGTAGAACAAGTATCTTGATAAACGGCATCGTTAGCGACAACATATTGCATGCAGTAAAAAGACAGGCCTATGAACAGTCAATGTATTCATTTACATAAGACTTTAGTGACAATATTATCTCAGGACAATAAAACGACTATCATTCCTAGTAGATATATTCATTTACAAAAAAAAAAAAAAAATATATATATATATATATACATATACAAAACCATTCAAGACGTTGTGTACGTTATGTACAATTTGAATTTACTCGCGATAATTTATCCATATAATACAAGTGGTAGATTTCAGAATTAATGATCAGTGGCCTTACGCTAAAGTCGCCCCACGAGTAATACATGTCCGTGGATTGAACCCACATAGCGAAGAGGATCGCGATCAACGTGTAACCCACTGTAATGTCTCTAACGCGTTGCTCGGATCGGTTGCCCGCCATCCATAATCCCACGAGTTTCATAAAAATGGAAGTCAAGCTGATAGATTTGTCGTCGTTCTTGTCAGAGCTCATATCGCATTGGCTAACAACTAGTACGTTCGAATATTGAACTCTCGTACACGTAGAGGACTATTGATTGTTATAATGTATTGAGGACGATCAATCTTTCATCTATTCGCATCCTGTATTTAATGATCGCGCACTTTATATTTATTTCGTATTGTCATTCATGCACGGTTATTTATTAGAACGATGGTAGAACGATGGAAAATAGTGGAAGAGAAGATAATAGAATGCTTATTGAAGGTAAAAGAGGATTATTATTCCTCATTTGGCGAGAAACGTATAGATCAGATCGATGCGTTATGCATGACTGACGGGAAATCAAGGTACGGTCAACAGCTGTGTCGCTTTGTAGATGGAAAATTTTATAAAGTGCCCCTATTAAATCGTTACATGCCATTTAAGAAAATTATAATTTATTTTCTCCTCGGCGGAAGCGATATATTTGTCAGTGAATTGAAATTGGCAGTGCTGGAGTGATTTGTGAAATGTGGTGAAAATGAATTGAAGGACATTTTAAAATAAAATGTATGATGCTTTTCAAAAATAGGGGCATCGAGCTTCCCTTATTCACTAATCGTGTTCTTCGTATTAATTTTAGACTACCATTCGTCGAAAGAAAGGGGGGGAAAAGGGAATGAAATGATAAGGGGGAAAGGGAATATAACAGAACGCTCGATTACAGTCCCTGAATATTCTACTATACTTTATTATTTGGAAACCAGTATATTAACCGGACCGATAAATTATGCATGATTTCTGTGTCTGAAGAGACCCAGAATTAGTGTGTGAAATCAGACTACTGTCAACAGCTGTGCCGTTTTTGTTAAAGGGAAATATAGCATGTTAAATCTCGCATGCAGGACGAGAAACTTGTTTGTAAGTTCCTTTGTGTTTTTAGAAAGGGAAAAAGTGCATTTTGTGGCAAAAGGAGATCTATTGAGGTAGTGCATTTGCTCCTGATCTGATTCGTCTGCGATATGACTGATTGTAAGTTGAATTAATTAATTAATTGATTAGAGAAATTTACCTGTAAGTTGAAATATTTGACCTCATTGTGTTTTAATCGTTCGTGCTAATTAAAATATTGAAATAAATAATTAGTTGTTTATTAAAATTGCGTATATTGATGAACATTTTTATTCGGATTTCAGATTCTCTTTCATTTCGGAATTTCGATTTATTCAGACTGTTTATCCTTCCATTACACTGGTTAATCGAGATTCTATTGTATATTTATTTAATTTAATTTATTTATAATTTAAATAATTAATATAATTAAAATTTATTTAATTAGTTTAGAAATAAAATTTTAATTAAGCACGAAGAAAGCATTAGAACGAAACATTAAATGTTTGATGTTAAATTAAATGTTTGGTTTAACGATAGCAGAATATCTGTGAATATTCTCATTAGAAAGTATATGTATATTTTGTATATAAACATATGTATGTATACTTACATTTGAAAATATTATATATACATGCACTTATTGAATATTAATAAAATAAAATAAATTTTTTTTTATTAAAAGCTTGTATTGCTTTCTTTCACTTTATATTACGAATTCAGTAATGAGACATTGTATAGTCATTATTTTCTTTTTATGTGTAAGTTTGAAAGAATGTTTAGTAAATTTTAGTACAATTAGATTATGTACATCTCATGTATATGTATCTAATGAAAGCTGATTAATTGATTTCATCATTATAGAATTATATTCTTTTCTAATCAATTTAATTTATAGCATATAAACGTTTACACTATGTGTGTACACTGTCACAATTAATATATATCACGAAACGGCATGTTGTTTTAATAATGTAAAGTATGATGCTGCTGTACTTAAAACCTGCAAAAGACGAGATGCATGAGCAATTTCGCTTCACAATATTTTTCATGGAACGCAAAATGATAGGTTTTAAAGTGTCTTCAAAGTTTGAACGATATTGTCATGTAATTTTATGCAAGAACTGGATAATAATTTAATTAAGTCATAACCATTTCAATTCTGGGATATAGTAGATGAAAGTGTTTGTTCTTTAAAATTCCACAGGATGGAATTTTTACATTACTTTTGGTCTAATATTATTTAACATTTTTCAGCGATGAAATAATCAGAGACGTATTTTTTTGATCATGAAGAACGCGTTCGAAAGTTGGACACTCGTGATTTCCTTCGTTTGGATTTGCCAAAAGTGTCTATCTAATATTTTTCTATAAATACATCTACGTATACCTTTATTTGTCTTATTTATTTACTAGTGATACGAATTTATCGGATGCTGGCAATACTATAAACACTGATATATTTATTCCAAATTGTCAATAGCAAGGAAATATATTTATCCTTACGTTTTATCAACAAAAAATTCTCAAACTATGTGAGAACATATTTTCAGCACATTTACACATCTAACTTTATTAGCCAAAAGTCAGCTCGAGTGAGTTAAATTTAGATAAAATCCTTCAGTAATCGTGATCTAGTGATTAGGGATTTCAGTAGCGGTAATTAACATGTTACTTACGTTAGTGTATGTTTCTAGTGACACAATGAAGAAACCTTTGCCTGTTAAGCAACAAGGTACGCTGGATCTCATGATAACGAGAGTCAAATCCTTCCGCATCATTCTTCCACTTGTAGTCATTGATAAGAGTGGCCAAGGTGCTTTGTACGCTGCAGTAGCTACGCTCATACTTTCGCGCATGATACAGTCGCAACTGTAAGTGAACATCAGTAATTGGCATAAACATCCTATTATCTGAAAGCTGAAGATCAAACGTGTCCTTGTAGGTACGTCTGCCTGCAAGAAGTAATATTATTTATAATGCATCTACTCGAAGTAATATCATTTATAATGCATCCGGTTGAAATATGAAATTCGTGTGAAAATATTAAAGTACATGGCATAGGAAAAATTTGTAACATATGTCTTTACTTATATATTTCATGAGAGAAATTTTACTTATATATTTCGTTAAAATCTCTAAAAACAGACCGTTACAAATCGACACGGTAAGGGTTAATGGTGGTTACATGTATAATACTTATTAATTATAGTAAAGAAGCGAGAAAAATCGTGAACAATAACAGTAACCGTTAAAGATATTGGTATAAAATGAATCATAATAAATTTAGAAGTTGAAAACTCATAGTTCAGATCTTTCCATTCATTATAATTCATACTAGCATGCTGTACTAACCACAAGAATTTGATATCCATCGAGGCAGATTAACAAACTGAATATCAGTACTTGCTCTAGAATAATCCAGTTGAATACCTCTTCCAATTTTTCGCAATATGCTATGAGTGCTTGGTGTTGTCGAATATATTTCTTAAAAATGGTATAACATTCGTCTGCAAAACACATTGATTCCTTGTACGATACTTCGTTCCACCTTTGTTTCCCTTTGTTCATTAAATCCGGCATATTTGTGATTCTATATTGCAATATTTGGAACTGACCAGCCACGTGTAGATTTAAAATGCATAAGAAGTTATCGAAGCAAAAGTAACTTATTCCAATATGATATAAAGACAAAACCTGTGAATGTTAATTAAAACAGTTATTAAATAGTTTGGAATTGTGATAATACGAACTCCCCATATCGGAATATTCTAATGTTCAAACTTTGTTACACTGCTTTTCTCTGTACTAAAAATTTTTTTACAGTGACTCCCAGTATTATAATATTCGGACATTTAAATATTGAATCTTTGTAAAAAGGAATTTTGTAAAAAGAAATCGTACAATAATAGATTCGAAGCCTCTACTTTTAAAAAACATCTTTCATTTTACTTTAAATATAATTTGAAACACAACAAGAATGTACTTACACATACATGTTCTATTAGTTAGACCTTATATTAGTTTTGATGTGGGAGACTCTGTTATAAAATAAAATTATGAAATGACAATACCTGTAGAACGAATATTATTTCATAGTATGGCGTTGTAGTCAGTGGTAAGTCCACCCACATGTTGAACGGAAGTACTCTGTCTGAGTCGTTTCTGCCAATATTTGCTGAAACAGACGTTTGAATAACTTGTTTTTAAATAAATTAATAAATTTAATAACGAGATAATTTCCAGTAACTTTCCATGAGAGAAACAATAAAAGTTTACGTTGGTATAAAAAAAAAACTGATAACAAAATTCAATTCAAGGATTTGCAAATTGCTTCATATTTTTACTAGTCTTGACTTACCGATAAGTGGATTAACAATATAAGAAACAACAGTGGCCAAAGTGAAAAGTGTGAAGAAATAAATAAAAAATGTACATTTCCGTTTAAAACCGATCACAATTTGTCTTTCGTAGCTGTCGTAATCTGCGTGCAAAAATTTTCGCTTCAGGTACAAAATTAAACGAAAGAAATCCTCTTTGTGAGCGAGTAGAACGAGTATCTTGATAAATGGCATCGTTAACGACAACATATTGCATGCAGTAAAAAGACAGGCCTATGAACAGTCAATGTATTCATTTACGTAAGGCTTTAACGACAATATTATCTCAGGATAATGAAACTTCATTTACAAAAAAAAATATATATATATATACACATATACAAAACCATTCAAGACGTTGTGTACAATTTGAATTTACTCGCGATAATTTATCCATATAATACAAGTCGTAGATTTCAGAATTAATGATCAGTGGCCTTACGCTAAAGTCGCCCCACGAGTAATACATGTCCGTGGATTGCACCCATATAGCGAAGAGTATCGCGATCAACGTATAACCCAGTGTAATATCTCTAACGCGTTGCTCGGATCGGTTACGCGCCATCCATAATCCCACGAGTTTCATAAAAATGGAAGTCAGGCTGATAGATATGTCTTCTTCGGTTTTGACAGAGCTCATGTCGCATTGGCTAACAACTGGCTAGTACATTCGAATATTGAACTCTCGTACACGTAGAGGGCTATTGATTGTTATAATGCGATGTTATTAATGTTATAATACGATCAATCGCTTTGATCTATTCGCATCCTTTATTAAATGATCGCGCCCTTTATATTTATTTCTTATTGCCATTCATTTACGGCTATTTGTTAGAACGATAATAGAAGGATGGAAAATAGTGGAAGAGAAGATAGCGGAATGCTTATTGAAGGTAGACGAGGATTATTATTCCTCATTTGGCTAGAAACTTATAGATCGGATCGATGCGTTATGCATGATTACGGGAAATCACGGTACGGTCAACAGCTGCGTCGCTTTGTAGATGGAAAATTTTATAGAGTGCCCCTATTAAATCGTTGCATGCCATTTATGAAAATTATAATTTATTTTCTCGTCGGCGGAAGCGAAATGTTTGTCGGTGAATTGAAATTGGCAGTGTTAGAGTGATCTGTGAAATATGGTGAAATTGAATTGGAAGACGATTTTTCTCCTATTCTATAATACTTTGCAACTTAACAAAATTTTTCGCTCATATCACGTGTTTATTGGTAGAGTATGTTAGTAATTGTAACGATATACGTGTGTCTGCAATTCTATACAAAAGAGAATTTTATTTTTTTTTCTCTTCTTTCTTTTTTTGTAACAAGTCTACACATATAATTTTCTATGATGAATTAATTGGAATCTTTTGTTATCAATTATGTTTTATCTGCCATTTCCACATGGTTTCTTAACAATGTGAAATACGATACTGCGGTACTCAAAATCTGTAAAACATACATATACAGGAAGACAATAATGGTGGTGTTCACATCAAACGAACGAATGTTTAATCCCCGACTAAATTTGTTCCCGTATCTATATCGTTCACAGACTCTTTTATTGTCAACCTGAAATGTCGGTATATCGAAAACGGTTAAGACCAATTTGATATGTATACTTTCATGAATTTTATGAAGAACATTCGAACGTACATTGACTCCGACCAATATTCGGACACTAAATGTTACAATTAAACTGTTATAAGTTTGCAGAAAAAATTGTACAACAATAAATTTTATTTTAAAACTTGAAACCTTCAGTTTGAGAAATGCACCTAAAGCCGAAATATCGGCTCGTTGGCGGTAAAGGGATTAAAGACTGTTACAATAAGGGTAAATAAAACGAGCGTGGATTTGTCGGAACATTCGTTTGTTTGGCGTAAACGCACAGTAATATATATATATATATATATATATATGTATGTATTGCATTTGTTCCAAGTATTATACCGACTGTAGTGTAAGTTTCCAGCGACACAGGGAAAAATCCGTATGCGGTTAGACAGCAGACTCGCCTAGAGCGCCCTATTACCATTATGGTGTCATTTCGAAGCATCTTTCCATATTCGTTCATTGGCATAATCGTCCACATGGCTGAGTACGATCCAATGGCAACGTTATCGCTATGTTCTATTACGCCGTCACAGCTATAAGTGAACATAAACAATAACGACATCGCGCCGAGTAAAAGAAAGATGAAAATGGAACGTCGTGCGGCGCTGGCTTTGGCCTAAGAGCAAACAATATTTAAAAGAGAAAACATATTTTTATCGAAACATTTTTATCAAATATATTTTTATCAATAACGGCATGTTATGCGATATACTATAATTAAAATTTCTCAGGCCTTAAAAATGCACTTGATCGGAATGTTACAGAAAAATTAATTGTTGACATTTCGTTTTCAAATCGGTGTGTGAACATTTGTAATAAACGTGTTTGCAGTACGTCAAATACTAACCAACAACACTTGATAACCAAACAGGCAAATTAACATACTAAATACTAACACTTGTCCAAGTATAATCATAGTGTACACGTTTTCTAGCGTTTTGCAATAATTGATCAATGCCTGATGGTGTCGTACGTATTTTTTAAATGTCTCGTAGATCCTGTATGCATGCCTCGTCAGCACTGATTCCTCATCTTTGTCGATTATCTGATATTCTGTGTCGCACATTTTTAAAAATCTGTACCGTAGTATGCGAAATTGACCAGTTAAGTGTATGGCCATTATGCAGAAAATATTGTCAAAGCAAAAATAACAGACTCCTATGTAGAGAAAGGTTATAATCTGTAAGAAATAAAGATTATTTCTGTATATATTACATCTTCTAACTTTTGTCTATAATTCTAAATCAATTTCTATTAAAAATTATTTTTGTTCGTCGAAAATTCAATATACGTCCCTCGATTTACGCGGATTATTCCCTACATGTGGAAGAAGAAGAAGAAGGAAAAAAAAGGAATCCACCAGGATGAAATATTAAAGAAGAACTAATGTAAGTTATAAAAAGTTTTATCTCACATATTTTCACAAGACAATCAATGAAAATTGTACGTTGGCAAGTATTCTTGGTATTTTTGCTGAATCAGGAAATTTTAATTACCAATAATAGAAAGAATAATTACCAATAATGGAAGAGAAAGAAAAGGACCTCGTAAAATGAGATCACGTAAAATGAATAACAAAATAGCTTAAATAGAGAATTATTCGCGTGAAAGAAATACTGCGTAAATTGGAACGTGTGTATTTGTATGTACAGGATATGGTATGTTTAAATGTGAATGGCTCATTCAATTACTATCACTTGTAGTCCGCCTTGTATGATACAACATAATTTCAATATATTTATATCGTATATAGTAATGGAATGAAGCGTCCTACTATTGTCTATCTATATCATTTACTAGTAAAAGTAAAATCATTTGAAATACCTGAAACAAAAATAATAGTTCGTAATAAGGCGTCACCATTGGGAAATTTAGCCACATGTTAAATGGAAGTATTCTTTCGGATTCATTGTTTCCAACTTGTGCTGCAATAAACGTGTAGATGACGCTTTATTTCTGCGTATATTAAACTTACGTGTGAAGCACACTTTGCGTGAAGAAAATTTTTATCTCTTTCATATTATAATCTACCGGTGAATGGTGTAGTGAGATAAGCTATTATAGCACAAATGCCAATGGCGGTAACGGAGGAGACGAAAAACGCGCAAATCTTTTTGCAGTCGTCTAGAATTTCTTTCTCGTGAATATCGTACTTGACATTCCAGAAGTTTTCTTGCATGTACACAATCAGATTTATGAATTCTTTCTTATGCATCACTATAATGGATACTTTCATTAAGATTATTATTACACTCAGAGTGTTGGTAAGAGTATAAAGTACGTCCTGAAATCAATTACTGTGAGATAAGTAATAAGTATTGTAGATGGTATTGTATTATAGCTGACGATAATAATGCAATAAGATTTACTAAAAAGTGTCATTGATTGGGCATGTTTCAAAATGTCGATTCTAAACGAATAATAAAAGTGAAGAGCATAACTGTACCAATGATAAATGAAAAATTGTTGATAATTTAAACCGATGTAACATTGTAAAAAACATTGTAAAGAAAAAAAGGTTTTGTAACGATCCACTTGGTTTCGCTTCAAAATGAATTCTTAGATGAATCACTGTAACAAATAGTTCTACAAGTTAATTGCATTACTGTAAATTATATTGCATTGTGTCATAGATGGCAAATAATTTAAAACAATATGGTTTATTACATAATATTACTTAAACATTATTTCAAATTAACTATTAGCTACTGGCCTCCAAATTTATACATGTTATTTCCCTATGAATTTTGATAAAACTTCATGAATTCTCATTTTTAAAATGCCGGCATTATGTTAGGTCAGTCATTTCTATTAACTACTATTATTTGTTATAAATATAAAACTATGAATACACTCACGCCATTGTAGAGCCAAGTAAAATATAGATCTCTGCCAGAAATGAGTACGCCACACACCGAGTTCCAAACCGTATAGATAAGTATCAATTTCATCTGAGGCTCTTTTGCGTGATTATTATCCACCCATAAGCCGATGTTCTTCAAAAAAAAAGAAGACAAATTTATAGATATATCCGACTTTCGTTCCGTTTGCATGACGATTCTCGAGCGTCTACTAAACTCCCGCTTATGTACGACCGGTAACAGTAATTGTTGCTCTCCTTTATCGATTCCTTGTTTTCCGTTCGTATCTTCCTACCTGCTATTAATTTTTCCCCTATACACTATTACACATGGTGCGAATTGAAGGGATGATTACAATGTTTCAGTGGGGAACAAAGAAATAAAAAGCACGTTGGATAATTTGACTGACGATGGACATTCGTTGCATTATTCTCTCATAAGATCATTACTTCCTGGATTGAAACTGCGATTTTTCAAACGTTCACTACAACAGCCAGATATACATACGTATGTATATACAAGTGTATTAGACATTTTCCGTTTTTACATGGTATATCCTCTTAAACAGTATATCCTTGAATTGTTTCGTTAAGGTGAAATCGGAATATTTTAACGTTATACTTGTGATTATTTTGAACAATGCTCGTTTACACTGTTATCATAATTTTCGCGTAATGACTCAATCTATTTTATATGTATATTATGTACTTTTATTATACACAGAATATAATGTATTGGTAACAAAAATCCAAAGAAAAAGTTGTAAACGTAACCAAACATCGATCCGACGAAATGATAACATAGTGTTATAAATTTTCTTCCTTGTAGTTGAATCGCCAAACTATTTAGTGAGTAATGCAATGTTTATTTTTTCTTGTGCGTTTAACATTATTTTGCTGGACGTTATATATATCATGAGGGAAGATATACATATCTTAAAGGCACGTTTATTCAAAATCATAATAATTCTTTAAATGTGTGTTATCATTTTGTTATACCGATATTCAGTTATTTCGACAATTTTTCTTATTTTTTACAAACTGACTATATAAATGTCTCGTCCAAAACTGGTTTTACTACTTTACGAAACCGACAATTGTTCTCTGAGCAAAGAAAGTGAAATTGCAAACGAGAAACGTATATACTAATATTTGCAATCATTTGTAAGTATATTTGTAATTCATAGTATCGTTAAATTTTAGTATCTGTGATAAATTATGTTGCTTACAAAAGGAAATTAAATTTTTAAAACAGTTTTAATAATCAGTCAATATTATTATTATAATATTATTGATATTTACCTGTTAACATAATATTATTATTAATTTCAATATTAATAATCAATTAATATTTAAAATAGTAAAGTTTTATGTATTATTTGCAGGATTGAAGTACCTGGCATTGAAACCACAGAAAATTAGATTATCATTACGATGATAATTATGATTCGCTTGACTTGTGGAATTTTCATATTCTACATAAAATTTTGCCCCACGTAAAATTATTTGAATAACTTTATTTTCATTGCTACTGAAACACAGTTTGTTTGTAAACAAACAATTAAAATATTTTCATCACGTAAATTTATGTCATATATCATACGATATGCATTATTTGTCTGTCATTCTCTCGTGGATGATTCTCTCATGAGCGTGAAATATGACACTGTAGAACTCATAAGCTGAAACAGGAAGTTTCAGTTTACTATCGTAAATTTCATCTCAAAATTTATTTATTATTTGTTACTGAAATGGTATTTAAAGAACAAACAGGACGTGGAATAAGCAGTAGATCACGTACCGCAGTAGATGTTTCCAAAGACACAGGGAAGAATCCAGCGGCGGACAGATAACACGGTCGCATCGACTTCATCATTATTATACTAATATCTTTTCGTATCATTCTACCAGTTTCGGTCATTGGCAGAATTGTCCACCAGCCTGAATACGTTGCCAAGCTAATGTTCACACTTTCCTCCATTAAGCAATGGCAACTGTAGGTGAAAATAATTATATGGATAAAGCTACCGATCATATGGAAAACGAAAATGAGTCGTGTCCCGATGGATACGTTTGCCTATATAAATAACATTAAATAATTCTATAATAATATTAGATAACGCTGCATAATACTAATATGATATTATAATATAATAGTGCAATATTAATACAATATTGTAAAGATTTAAAATAATATTTGTTACGATTCAGTTTTGCGATTATAGAGCTTGTCATATTTTTGCAATAAGTATTAATCAATGAAATATTAACAAGATTTTATTTTATTATATGACGTATATAATACATCTATCGATTATGTGAAAAATGATGCTGTATTTTTGAACAAAAGTTATATTAAAATATGCTTATCAACAGAAATTTGATTGCTGTTAATATTGTAAGAGGAAAAATATCGTCGGTCATTGGTCTGGTTTAGTATGAATTATTTAGTATAATTCAGCATAAAAGTCGCATCGAAATATTATTTAAAAACGAACGAAACTGTTCACACATACCAGAAGTATCTCGTACGTATCGAAGCACATTAATAAGCTAAAAACCACCATGTGGCCGAAGATTGGCAACGTATAAACGTACTCGAGTTTGTCGCAGAATTCGATCAATGACTGATGCTTCCTGATGCATTTTTTCAACGCTGTGTAGCATCTGTCGGCGTAATCAGCCTTATTCGTTTGTTTATCGATGATCTTCCACAGATTTAACAACCTGTTCTGCAGCATGCGAAATTGGTAGATCACGTGCATGTTCAATATGCATAAGAAGTTATCATTGCACAAATAGGACACACCGATTTGTTCCACAACTATCACCTGTGTGAATAACGAGTTCCCATAATGAAATCATGATTGTGCTTGCTACGTTATCAGCTTCTCACGCGAACATTAACTTGCTAATTACTAGTCACTAATCACTGTTAAATATACTTGGAAATGGATAATGTCGCGTTTTATAGATGGTAAATGGAGATACACGATACCTGAATGGCGAACATTATTTCGTAATATGGTGTCACACTTAGCGGGAAATTGATCCACATTTTGAACGGGAGTATTCTATCCGATTTGTTTTTCCCGATGTTCGCTGAAAGGTAATGGAATACGGATTCTGAAACTATTGATTAATTTGCACATATACTGCCGGTCTAAAGTTTAAGGCCACTTGTATCAATTTAAAATTTATGCAAAGAAGGAACAGAAAAAAAATATTTTAATAAAGACTTGGACTAATCTTGATCTATTTAAATTGTTACGAGAAACACAAGTTACGGAAACATGCTTCAATTTTGCAAAAGTACTTAATGGAGATTTCACAACACTATTGAGATAATATATCACTTGAAAATTTAAATAAATTAATTGAAAGAATGCCTAAAATAGTAACAGTTGCATTGGGAAATAAAGCGTACATTACAAATTATTTACAAATGTTGTGTGTTTTCCTTTTCTTTTTAAAATTTTTGTATTTAATTAATGTCCATAGACATCAGTGTTTAAATACTATATATAAAAGTTTCTTAAATGAAATCATTTTCAGAAAATGCAAGTTTCTTTCTTAATATATGTGGCTCTCTTCAATTTTTGTTGAAGTGAACATTGAGTGTATTTGTTTTCTTCAAAACAAGAATTCATTCGATTAAGATTAACTGAAGTAAACTATTCTGAAAACTATAGAATTGTCTTACGTTTAATTGTTGATTTCTTGCAAAGATGGGGATTGTTTAATATACTTGCTTACCGCATATTGGTGTGATCAGATAAAAAGCCAAAGCGGCTTGCGTGACAGAGCATGCCGTTATGGTCCATAGTTTGCAAAATCTTCGGCACTTCATGAAAAGTATTTTCTCCCTGTGATTGTACTTGAAATGCCAGAAATTCTGTTGCGCAAGTAATACTAAATCCTTGAATTCCGTTCTGCGAATGTTTAATACCAAAACTTTAAACATCGCTAATATGATGCATAATGTATTGCAGATTAGGAAAGTACAGTGCTGGAAAAGTAAAATTCATCGTATTGCATAAAAATAAAAAAATTCGTTTCGTATTTTTCATTGCTTTTTCATAATACAAATCTATTATATTTTACAAACTCAATTAGTATTCTGTTTAATTGTTTCGTTTGCAATTAAATTATTTACACATAAATGTAAATTTCAAATTGGTTTTCAGAAGTTTGATATTTTTATTACGTCTTGACAGTTACAATTAACGAACTGATTTTATTAATTTTAATTTTCTATCAATTTTCAAATTTTATATTCCAAATTTTACATTCATTTATAATAAATAGCTTCGTAAAATTTGTGTAAATTTTTACGTATACGCATTGTAGCTAAAATATATATTTCAATCGTTCTGAAATTCAGCAGTGCAGATGTACTTAAAGTCATTTTGCAGAATTTTTAGTCACCTCATTATTTATAATATTAACTATTATATATGTATATAATTATACATGTTAAGACTAACTTAAAGAAATTCTTTTGAATTGTACTTTGCATTGGAATAATTTAAAAGTATACAAATATTCAAATATGGATATAAATTTTGATTTCAAGTGCATCTGACTTATAATCATAGAATAAATAGTATGACTTATGATCCTAGGATAAATAGTCTATTTCTATATAAAAACAATAAGTTTATAAAAGTGATTGGTTTTCATACTCACGCCTAAATTGTTCCAACTGTAGTAAACATCGCCGAGATTTAGATACAATCCGAAAATGTGAATGACTAGAGTATATACCATGGCAAATATTCTTCGACGTTCTTCGGTGTTATTCATAGTCATCCAGACACCCGAGAGTTTCAAAAGAAACTGCGATAGTGCAATGGAGATATCCGAGTATTCTGCCGTGTGCATTGCGATCCTTCTCCTCGATTTTGATTTTGAAATCAGGCGACAGCTACTAGACTTCAGCGAATGTGATTTGAAGTGACATTACTTTGATCTATCGAGACACTGGATCGTTTGTTAATGGATACGTGTCCTATCTAAAGTGAGCTCTGCCGCGTAAAATACAAATAGTATGGTGATGGGAACAAATATGAAAAGTATCACACATGTATTATACATGCTTTGAAGGGGATGTGATTATCACATCCAGTATTGAATGGAGAACTAGCAGTTGGTCATCGTATCGATTATTTTAGTCAGAAGGAAAAATTATACTATGGTCAATGGTTATTCAGAGAATAAAACGTTCGTATTACTTTCTGTGAATAATATTGTGTATATTATAAGGAGCAGTTGAATAATCTATATTGTGTTCCATTGTGTTCAATTGTGCTATGGAATAATATTTATTATTTGGTGTCAAATATAACATGACGATATATTTTTGGAATATAGTAAAAAATAGAAAAAGTTTAGTATAAGAAGATATATTTTATTTATTTATTTTTTCTAGAAATATATTAAATAAGATTATTTATAAAATTCTTGTGCTCATTGTTTCTTTATTTTAGAATATTAGTTTGCAACTTATCCAAGTTATGTTAATTAAACACATTATATTTACCTGAATGTATTTTAATGTGATTGACTATTCAATGATACCTTACAATATCATACAATTATTTTGGAATATTTTTAAATTATTGTTAAATATCATTACCCATCCATTGTTTGAAGTAGGGTAAAATAGGATGCAGTTGTGCTCATCACCTGTAGATGTAACAAAAACGTATAAGTTGTTTTTAAAGTTAATTTAGTTTAAGGCACGTACTCACATTTGTGAACGACTTAAGAGAGATGGGAAAAAATTTTGCAGCTGTAAGGTAGCAAGGATATTTTGTTCGTATCATTACAGTAATCATATCTTTTCTGAATTTATTGAACATTATATAAGATGTCCTCTCCCAACTGCAATTATATATTGCATTTCCTATGGAACTGCTTTCTTCCATTATATCGTCACAAATCCGTGTTATCATATATACTTGTACGATACCACTGATGGCATAACTCAGGAACAGATATTTCTTCACTAATTCCTCGCTAGCCTTTGAAGTAAAAATTGAAACCATTGAATTGCAATCTTATTCAATAAGAATAATTGAAACATGATTAACCTTGGTTAAGAACAAGAAATTATTTTAGTCTTTGCTTTAAGTGCAGATTGGCAACTGGAACATTACAATGACAGAAATGGAGAAAGGTTATAGGAGAAATGATGTAAGGAAGCAGGAAATAAGGATATGAGAATATAAAAGTAAACCATAACTTACCATGGTTAGCTGAAACCCCGAGAGACATAACACTATACTGGACATTAATAGCTGAAACATCAGGGGAAAGGAGAACACGCATTCCAATTTCTCCACGTACGTAATAAGCAAATGGTGATATATTATACATTCCTTGAACTCCTCGTACGTTTCAAATGATTTTCTTTCCGAAAAATTTCCAAATATCGTTTCTAATCTATTTTGTAAAATCTTGAACTGTCCGCCTACGTGTAGAGTCAGCACACATAATAAATTGTCAAAACAGCAAAAGCAAATTCCTGAATGCAGAGCTGACATCACCTGCAAAGCAAAGTAAGCATTTTTTTCAAACAATAACGATCCTGTCTTTCAGTTACTCTAGTAGTTTCAACAATATGCTAAAATTTAATACGATGATATTTGAAGTACATATATATCTGTAGTATACATAATGAATGATTCGGAGAAAAATGTTAAAATTAAAAAAAAATCTTACATTGCCAGACATTTAGGTATCGAAGAGATTTATTCAACAATGACCGATAGCAAATTATTTAATTTATTCTGCATTGACACCTAATTTAAAGAAATTTTTGTTTCAGTACAATTACTTTAAATCTTACAGTTATGAAAGTTTGAATTATTTTAAATGTCTGTTATAAATTTTTTTCTATTTATTATTTAATGAAATAATCTTCCTTTTTGAAAATACGCTTTCTAAAAGTTAGAGTAAGTTATTGTAAAATTCGTGTCTTTTTCATCGCGTTGCACAGAAATTATATTCTTTCTTAAAAGTATATTAATTTTTACAGCTTGTGCCGATTTCAACTAGACATCTCTTCGTTATATTTTATATTTTTCTCATTTACATACCTCCACTCCGAATATAATTTCGTAGTACGGTGTCCTAGTCGCGGGTACTTTAAACAGTCTGAAATGGAACGGAAGAATTCTGTCCTCCCCAGTTCTTCCAATGTTTGCTGTTACAAAATTTTCCTCTTATAATTTCTCATTCGATTCGAAAAGGGAAACTGAACAACTGAATTTACATATTATACGTAGGTACTAGTGAAATGTGAAAAATTGTAAAAACGTACCAAAGAGAGGATACACTGTGTATACAACGGCTGTTCCATAGATAAAAAATGTATAAGAACCCATATATAGCATGGATTTTTTATTGAGTTTGTCCATGATTTTTTTCTCAGATGCGTTGTATTTCTTGTACCAAAAGTATTTCTGGCTCCGTTCGAGTAACCACGTTATCTCTGGTTTTCGGACAGTAAATGTGATGGCCTTTACCGTTGCTATTAAAAGAGGTATTGCCGTAGTAGCAGTGTATGTTGCTTCCTATGAAATTATTTCAAGATTCACGTGAAAAAAAGCAATTAACACAGGCAAAAAATTTAATTTACTTTTTGTTTAACGTTTAAGGAAACACAGAAAATTTAAATTAAATAAGAGAAATTTAAACTTAATTAGAATTAAATATTTCTTTATCGAGTTATCACAAGATACAGTTACAAAGAATAACAAAGAATAAATTTTACTATTGCAACAAAGTTGAATAATAAGCACGGTTATAACATTTATAGTGCAACACTGTTAAGCAATCGAAATATTTTTTCACTTGTCTCACAATGTACAATAAAAAACTGTTACGCAGAAATCGTCATTTGTACGCACGTAAAGATCATGTCGACAATAATAAAGATCAATCGATTGGTTCGTTATAGATATAGAAAGAATGAATAACATATAGAAATAATTGACCCGTAACATCAACTTCTCTTTTCTCGTATAGACTGTCCAGAAACCAATGATTTTCATGAGGAATCGTGTAAGCTTGATTGAAAAGTAGTTTGACTGTGCCATTGCCATTCTTGTGTCTTTACTGTCTTTCATCATTCTTTCTAGATTGACTATATGATTATTTGTTACACTGACATAACACTTCTATTATTAGAAACGTCACTCACATAGTCTTCACTCGAAACAACGAGCTATGTGCTATGTGCTATGTGTACAGCAGTTGATGTTCGTCGTTCGTTTTGTGACGTTCTCTTATCAAAACTTATAATTAATATTCTTCATAACAGTTTAAGAGATTCGAGTCATTTCGTTGTTTCGGTTATTGTATTTTTATTGGTATTTGGTTTTACAAGAAAGATTTTGACGCCGATCAAAGCTGCTATGTTTTAAGACAACTGAAGAATGGAATATGTAAATGAAACACAAAAAAAATATATATATATTTTCTGAAAACATGTGTATACGAACAGAGATTAAATAACTTTGTGTAATATCTAGTCATACCAAAGAATATTACTAATTATATACAGTACTTGGATTTTCTTTCAATTAACAGATTTGTTTTATTCCGTCAATTTTTGTACAGATAAGTGTATAACTTTGACTTAACTGAAATTAAATTCTTTCTATTTTCGAATATTTATATCTCTTTAATGAATTATTGTTAGGAGTTACATTTAAGAGTTACATGTCAGAACTATTTTTCAACAACGTAAAATATGACACTGCAGTGCTTAGAATCTGTAAAGAGTAAACGAACAGTTTAAATTTTCGTGATGTTTTTATAATTTCTTAACCAAATCTGATATAATAATAATGATCGATCACCGGAAAGAATATTGGCGATTAAAGTTTGGTATTGTATTTTTCTATTCCTGAGGAATGAAAACAATTATTACATGTATTTTGTATAAAGTAGACTCTCATCTACACTCTTTTGATTTAAATCCTTTAGATTTTTATTTAGTTTAAAAAATTTAACTTGTTATAATAATGCTATAATAATATTATTGATAAATTCGGAAACGTCAAATATTTTGCTGCAAAAAGAAACTATTTTCAGCAATTCTTTACATTTTTAATATTCCTACGATATTATGTATCATAATTGAAATGTATCTACATTTCGAAAGGATTTCGAATTTATATTTTTCTATTATTTTAATTTATATTTTCTATTATTTATTGAGTTGAAATAATGCGAGAAATATTTATTGAATTGAATGTGGTGGTACTTCATCAATAAAAAAATATAATGATCTAGAACAGCGATTGATTGAAATTAGGATGAAAAATTTATTATATATTTTATTTTTGCAGACGAATTTAGTGACTTGCATACGAAGTCATTTATTTTAATAAATTGTTAAAAATTGTGTTATGAATTAATAAATTACTACAGAGCCAGATATCGCTGGTAGAATACATTTTGTAATTTCTTATTTTTCCTGTTTTGCATGTAAAGAGAACACAACACTCGAGTGAAAATAATCTGGTATTTGTTGTACAAGAGTTAATAAATATGATACAAAACATAAATGACTTAATGACATATTTTAGCATCAAGATTTTATACGAGTTCCAAAATATTCCTTCACTTGCCTGTTTCCTGAATATATACCTCGTCTGTATATATACCTTATCGACAACGACCATAGCATATATTTCGTTTGCCTGTGCCTCGTTTGTGGCGCCACTAAAACGATAACGTATAATTATCAATCTGGAAAAAATCAAAATATTTTTTACGCTCTTCACAGATGAGATTTGGAGCGAACATAAAAATTATATCCAACTTATTGTTAGTTGTCGAAAACGACAGAGAAAGGATATTTTTCTTATGAAAATGAAATAGTTAACTGAAACGATAGTTTCAAACAGTACTTACAACGAAAAAATGTTGTTGAACACGATGGAAATTCATTTGAGAAGTGAAATCACATTTAATTATGAAGAAGCACTATTTCACTATGTTATATTCGTAAGTTACTTCATAATTTATTTTTATTAAATTAATAAAACTTACATGCGTTTGATTTAGACCAGAGTATTTTTATTTTTTGATCCGAGTTGACCTTTTGTGCGAAACGCGCGCATTCACAAGTTCGTTAAAGACTACAGCGCCAACGGTGAAATATGCAACATACTTCCTACGATTCTCGAACCTAATCGATATTTCTCGATCTTTAACGACCGATCTTTAAGTGGGAGGAATGGCGGAAGGAAGCACGCTTCGTCTGTAAAGAACAAAGTGTTGTCCAGAAGAATTATGCAGAAAGAGGTATTATCCAAAAGTTCTCAGGTAAAAATATAAATCAATAGTTATTAGATTTGTGTTTGTGTATTGAATTTTTGAGATAAACCGTGCAGTTTTGGTTTCAACTCAAGGTAAGATTTAACCAAACAATTATTACGTATAATTTTCAACAATTGGAGAATTTATAGCATATAAACATTTAAATAGAATATACTATGCTAAAAGTTATTTATAATTTTGTACTAAAATTTAATTTCAATTCTAACCTTAATAAATATTGTGACCCTGTAATATAACTACCTTTTTGTTATATGTATACGTAATATGCTTTTACTTCTATTTTTTGTGTCTTTAATATGTTTTTACTTCTATAACATTTTCTAACCTAACCTAAACTCATACTGCGTAATTCTTAATGATTTCAGTACTAAATTCAACAATAATTTATTAAAGATGTATGTATTTTAATGGTTAAAGTAATAAATCTATTGGGTAATATAATGAAATTTCTCATGTTTCAGTTTAAAATATTAACAATTTTTTACCAGGTGTATGAATATTTTTGTTCTTTTTAAAGAATTTCTCATGATTGTGTATTTGACTTGCCAGAGCTTTTTATTTATTCCATTTCTATTCTATTTCTATTTCAAGTGTGAAACGCGCGATTACAGCGCCCCAGCGGGAAAATACGCAATATACTTCCTACGATTCTCGAGCTGAATCGATATTTCTCATGATCGATTTTTAAGCGGCAAACATGGCGGAAAGGAGCACGCCTCATCTGTAAAGAAGGAAGCGTTTATCCAGGAAAAACACACAGAAAGAAGTATCGCCCAAAAGTTCTCAGTAAAAATATAAATCAACAGTTGTTATATTTGTACTTGTGTATTTTTAAGATAAACACTCTATTACTTCCATTTATACCTCATTAATAGTATCGTTTAATTAATACGCATGTGTTTGACGATTCATTGAGCAATAGAGTAAGATTTTATAGCTTTTCGTGTTGATTTTTCTTCAATCTCTTACGGTTACTGGTACCTTGTTTCGTACACTTTTTTAATAGAATTTGAAATTGATTATTTCACTTTTACATATTTGCCTTCATTTGACATATTTGTTCTAACTTTCTTTTTGTACAGGTTATCCCTTAGTTGCAAAGATAGCATAGAATGCATAGATGTCACGATTGTTAATGAACATTCTGATGAATTTTCACGGAAAGTTGGTAACATTTTATTCATTCTATAGGTAACATTTGCTACCTAAAATGTATAAATGCAATCTATGTATATTACAAAAGACTAAATTAATTAATATTTTATTTCAAATATGGAGATCGTAGTAATTTAATGGTATATATTTTGAAATGGATACATATTTTTGTGTTAGATTTTGATTTATGCAAACATTTTTGAATATTTATAACACATGACATGATATAATACTATAATGTGCATACTCTATTTTAATAACCAACATTCAGAATACAATTTCTACAAATATTTCTACAAATATTTCTGTAAATATTGAGAAATATTAAGAAATTATAAATATTAAGAAATACTTTATATTTTTCAATTAATATCTTTAATGCATATTCAAGTTTATAATCATTTTTTAGAGAAATAGTAATATTTTCTAAATTAACGTACTCTTTGCCCTTTCCCTTAGCGTACTGTAATCAGCCTTATTTTTAGAAAATTTTTGTAACTGCGCGCAATGCGGTTAGTAGAGTCAGTGTTTGTTGCGCAATATTTTAATATTTTTCTGAGCAAAATGGCTCCCATTAAATTAAATAATCAGTTTTTAAATTATAATTCGCGAAATTAGAGTCAGTGAGTCCCCCGACTGTTACTTAAACGCGCGTGTTAATAGTCTTTTATTTTCCATTTTTTTGTATTTTTTCTTGTTCAATGTTTGTTTTCGGTATTAGAGTCAGTGCTCAAGAAGATAAGGCCTCTCCTGGAAATCAAGATCGTAAGTAGTTTTATATATTGTATTCTAATTTATTCAATTTTTCAAATTTGACAACAAAGTATAATATTTGATGTTTGTTACAGACGCTTTACAGCATCAACTTTTGCATTTTTTTGAAGAAAATCCAACGGTGGCTCTAAAACCAAGAATGTAAGAATCTTTCATTATATCCAACTTAAGATTTTGCTTCACTTTTAAATATAAATCCGAATGTTTAATGTCTTGTTACAGATCTTCTACAGTGTCCACTTCTTCTAAGAATCTTATGATGCTTCAAAAGCTAAAAACGTAGGTACTTTAGCATGTTGTATTTAAATTCCATTCTTTATAGTTCTTTTTCTATTGAAGTTGAATGTAAAATTACAAAATAAAATAATTATAAAATAAAAATATTTCAAATTATTAATTCCAATTTTTATCATTATTAAAATTTAAATTTTCACAAATAAGACTGTCTTTAAAAATAAAATGTTTTATGTTTCTTAAGAAATTTTTCACGGCGTTCACCTCCACCATGGGATTTTACAGTAGTGTCTACTTGATGAGGACCTTCATGATAACTTTCCTTGCTCCAGTGCAGCATCGGTGATAACGTTCTTCACACCTATCCTGTGAGTCGCATGCATTTATATTCCTCTGGTCACTCAACCATGTCGTAGGACGAAAGGTCCGAATCGGCACAAGTGACTGGTATACGTAGAATTTTTAATGAGCATAGTGACCGCTGGTATTTTTTGTACCCGTGAGTAGTAACAATTTTTTCAGATTTTTGTATTAGATTAGGATAGGGCTTCTTGCACATCGCGATTTTAACAATTAGAATATATACATTTATTTAGTAATTACTTATAAAATCAAAATATCTTCAGTATAAATGTTTGCAAAGGTAAAATATCCATATGAACATTCATATGAATAGATAAATTATAAATATTTACAAATAATTATTATTAAAACGATTCCGTTTGAGCATCTCATAGTAGAGAAGACGGATACCATCCGACTTCGTTGCTATGAAAGATGCAGTTATTATTTATTAATACTGATGATATATTTTGTTATAATAATTAATAATTAATAATTGTTATAAAAATTAATAATTTTCGATTTCATCTTTCCTTTTATAATGGTATTGAATGACTGAATTAATTGAGTTTTATAATTATGAACTTCAGTAAAATTTGAAATATAATACATTAGAATTCTTTTCGTCGAAAAATGTATGAAATTTTATATGCAAGAAGATACTTCGCGACAGGAAGATTTTTGAATCAAAGCAACAAGTTTGAATACTACTTTCGCATTTTCGAAAATGTGCTTTGATGAAGAAATCGTCTCAGATTATTTCTATTAATATTTAATTTGAAGTCATTTGTTTGATTTTAATTTTTTGAGTCAATTATTAATGAAATATTGTTCATAATATCCTTTTTTTAACTATCCTTTTTTAAATTAAAGTCTTATTCATTGTCTTTATTCTCTTGCAGTTTCAATAATATCTGAAAGAGTAGAGTTAATTTAGTTTGAAATAAAATAATGCAATAGTCCGTTAGATACAAATTACATAAACTAATTATTTTTTTAGTTCAGGATTTTCAGGTTTAACCCCTTCCGTGTTCATTGTCAGGATCTCACTCACGTACCCAGGTGCTACTTGGGTGGGTGAAAAACATTGGGCACGATGACCATAGTTTGTAATTTTATAAAAAATTTCTCAGCGACTGACAATGTGTTAGCGTATCGTGCACGACGTATTTTCCGCATGTGTGTGTGGTTAGGATGTGGAATTGCGTCGTTTCTATTGTTCCTTTCACTATAAATATTTAAAATATTTGAAATACGAATTTGTTATAATAATACTTATTAAATACACTATAATTGTATTATTAATTATACTATCAATTATATAATATGATACAATATAATAATTATAAGTTAACTTGCACTTGTAATTTCTATAAAAGTTATACACATTTTTTCTCAGTTATTAATATTTCACATATTACTGTAAATATAAACGTGTTTTAATCACGTTTTACGCAATGGTCACTAGCTATTGTCAGTTGATTTCAGGAAAATGGTACGTAAATTAGAGTGTGAAAGTTGTGTGCTAAGCTCGGGTGTCGGAGGCATCCCGGGATGTCCTCTCTAGTTTAGGTCTGCGCCCGAGTGGTATGTATGAGAACCGTGGAATGAGTGTGTTGGTGTGCCTGTTTTGTCATTTTTTAAATATAGGGCGATTGTCAGGATAGGTAGCAAACTTTCTGGTGTGAATGTGTTTAATTATAAGTAGGTAGGGCCGGGCAGGTTGGCACAGTCTCTGGTCGCGTGTCCCCCTTTCGCATGTCCAACCTGTTTCAGGAAATCTAATTTGAAAAATCGACAGTGAAATTGGTACAAATGGAGCCGCTTGTTTCTGGTTTTACTCTTCGATTTTTCAAATTTAGTATCGCGGTCGCGGTCGCGGATAAGTTGCGAGTAGGTCTCGAAACGAACGTTTATGTAGGTATTGCTCGAGTATGCACGTGCGAACGGACAACGATCATTGTGATCGATGGTCGTCCATGTGCAACTGAATCAGCTTTCGAGATTTATCTTTTTATTTCACCTTTATAAGTTATTTTTTGGTTTGCGATTAGAGAGACTCGAGCTAGTTATAAGTTTCAGCGGGCATTGCGCTCGAAAAGCCGAAGAGGCCCGGCAAACTGCCACGAAGAGGGTCACAACAAATGGCTTCTCATCTTCTGGATCATTTAAATGGTTCCAGAGCATGGGAAGTCATTCTCGTTACTACTTTGTCACTATGCTCTTTTGGTATTTGTAGTTGTATCTTTTTTTCCTTTTTCATCACCGTTCGTTATCGTTTTTGGCAAATCGCGGTTTTTCTTTGTAGTGTTGCGAGAAATTGATTACGGATTGAATTAGAGTTGCGAAGAAATGATAATCGTGTTTGCTTTAGAGTTGCGAATTATGATACTGCGATTGACTTTTGCAATTTTGATTTGAATTTTTATAGTTGTTTAGTGTAAAATTTATCTTGCTTTCTGTTGTTTTAAATTAGATTACAGAGTCATTGCTATTAATTAATTTTACAGTGTTAGAACATTTGAAGTAGCTTTTTGTTCATACAGTAGCTTTTGTATTGTTAATAATAATTTTCATTGAATCTAGTTTTAGAGTTAGTGTTGCGATATTGTTCCATCGCGATTAGTTTTCCTCTTAGTGTTGCGTAATGAATGGTCGTGTTTCTTGAAGTAGCGTTGCGTTTACAAAATGTCCAAATTCTTTCACTGAATTCGTGGAAGATTGTTCCTGCTCCTGCGTCGCAATTAGTGCTACGCATTTTTAAACACGAGTGCTTAAATTAATAGCGTTGTGTACTTGATAACATGATAAAGCACTCTCTGCATTTGATTTTAAAAATTTCCTATTTCACAATTAATGCTAGCGAGTTAGTGTTGCGAAACAAAATACGAGATCATATCAAATGTAGATTTGACAGTAGCCCTTCTGGTTATTGTATTAAGTAAGAAATATTCTTTCAGTAGCTCTTCTGGCTACTGTATTGCAATTTCTTTTTCAGTGGCTCTTCTGACTATTGTTTTATATTTTCTTTGTCATCAGACCTCCTGTGTTTACTGTGTTTTCTTTTTCAGCACCTCTTACCACTGCTTATTACTGTTTGTTACTGAAAATACTACTAAGAAGTATATATTTTTTATTAGCTATAACTTTGTTAAATTTTATTATAAATTTAATATATTCACATGTAAGAAAGTGTAACTGATTTCATGTGAAATATATGAAATAAAGTGAAGAAAGTATTGCAACAATTAAATATTTAAATGTTACAATAAAAATTTGAAACACATTGATCAAAATTTGAAACACATTGAATGTTTTGCAAATGTATGGTAGAAGAAGTATTTATTCATAAATTCATGTTTCAAGTTAGTAAATTTTTGTTCAAGAAAGGATGGATTGGTCGCGAATAGGGCAATCGGTATTACTTGATATAATTACTAATTGCATTATTATATAGCTAAACAATTAGTTATATAATTGATACAATTATTAATTATATGGCAATTAATACGAGCTGATTGGCTGCGATTTCGGCTTGATGTTTGTGTAGATGTATATGCTCATCAAATTAATGAAAAACAAATATTCTGTAGTTTTGGCATATGGATAATTAATTCGTAATGGAGATTATTGTATGGAAAATATTTCATCCGAATTTGTACATTTTTTCGTACAAGAATATTTTAAGAAATCTAGGATTATTTCGTCTATAATGATTATATCTGTAAATGAGAGGGTTGTTTTTCCTTCTTCTCTTCAATTCCTCTCATTATATCGAATTTTCAATAAAATTTATTTGAGTTAATTTCCAAAAATTCAGAATGACCAACATTTCGTTTTCATACTATAGGAGCATTTCATACTAGGAGCATTTTTGAAAAAAAAAGTATCTTCACATTTCTACTTGCTATACAGTGTAAAAACAATTCTAACAAAAACGATGTATCGTGTGAATAAGGATTTCATATCGCTGATTGATTATTGTACAATCTTTTTTTTCACAAAATCATAATAATTAAACATTGACAATTTTTCGGCGTACGAGTTTCAAGTTTACTATATGTATTGAACAATTCGATGAAACTTTAATGAATATTTTTTATTTTTAAGTAAAATATTTATCGAATTAGCGAAAGCTGAGTTTACGTGTGTAATTTGTAGTCAAGCTGCAGACTGCAATAATTGTATGATGTTGAGAATAAACCAAGAATAAGAATGTGATTGTTTCGAGAGTAAAGAGTGATCGAAACGTAAATAGTTTGATACTGTAGATGTTCGGAGATCGAACCCAAGCACAGCTCAAACCTTGGTATTATTATATCAAATTGGAAAAGTTAATTGAAAGTGCTTACAGTAATTAAATTTACTTACTCTGGTATATGTTTCCAATGATACTATGAAGAATCCGCTAGCAGTTAGGCAACAGGGTGTTTTAGATCTCAAGATAACCAGCATCATATCTCTTCGTAACATTTTCCCATATTTGTCCATTGGCAGAAGCGACCATAAGCTCCCGTATACGGCAATGCCCACGTTCGAGCTATCTCGTATCAAAGTATCGCAACTATAAGTGAACATCAGCAATTGATAGGTACTACCCATCATATGAATTGTGAAAACAAGCCGCCTTGTAAAAGGAATGCCGCTCTATAAAAATCACGTCACGGATGTTATCACGCAACAGCAAAATTCATTACAGTAACGAACGAAGAAATGAAAGAAAGCAACGGAACGGCTGATTTTTGTGCGTTTTTAAAATTTTCATGAACACCATTGAGAATTATAATTCCATATAGAATTATAATTAACACTTGGATGTTTTATATATTTCTGCACAATCTGTGTGCATTGTGTGCATTTCTATAGCTTCAAATTTTCTCCTGAATGCATGAAAATAATCCACAGTTTGATAATGAACTGTCAACCACAAGAATGTTACTTCTTTTCATAAGAATTTTATATAATTTCACAAAACGTTGGAATTGAATACTACAATAGATGTCGCAACGTCAATAGAAGTATTACAATTCCTTGAAGATTAACTTTGTGAAAAGTTGCATTTATTATATGACAGATAATACTAACCGTAAGTGCTAAATAACCATCGAGGCATATTAACAGGCTGAAGAGCGACACTTGCCAAAACACAATTAAGTTAAATACATGCTCGAGCGATTTACAATACCCAATGAGCATTTGATGTTGTTGAATGTAGACCTTGAGTCTCCTATATTTATACATACTGTACGACGACTTCTCCGAAACTTCATGGAATTTTTCGAGATCGTTCGTGTTGCACATATTTGCAAATCTATATTGCAAGATACGGAACTGTCCAGCAGTGTGCAGGTTTATTATGCATAAAATATTGTCGAAGCAAAGATAGCACACGCCGACATGATACAAAGACAGAATCTGTAGAAATGCAAAATGTTTGTTCTTCATTTATATATCTTCCATTTATATATTGCGGTTTATATTTAGAAATATCCAAATCTCGAGCTAAGTTCGGCAAATAAGGTCATAACAAACAAAGATAGTCCGTTTCAATCGCTTTCTAGCAATTAAAAAGTTCTTAATACCTCTAACGTGAATTGTATTTCAAAATACGGCGTCGTATAGTACAGTGTGTTGTTTAGCCACAAATTAAATGGAAGTATTCGATCTGTGTCGTTTCTCCCGATATTCTCTGAGAAATATACAAATATATCAACGAGTTCACGTTTAATTAAAAACGTGTCAGTTTTTATAAAATAATTCTGTTAATGTGCAAACGTTTCACCTTTAATTGGTTCTACGAGGTAAGAGAAAACTGTTCCCTGAACGAGGCAAGTGAAAATACAAACGTGAGTCATACACGAACGTTTACACTTATCCACAATCATTTGCTCGTACGAGTCGTAATTCGAGTGCCAAAAGTTCGTTTTCGCGTACTGTATCAAGCCGATCAGTTCCTTTCTATAGGTAAGCGAAACCAAAAATTTAAGTAAAACTAGAACGACGGTCACTACGTTGCACATGGTGTATATAGTATCCTATAATTAAATAATTAAATAACAGTACATGCACGTGTACCACGCTGGATATTTTCCGTTCTCACTTATAAATAAAAATGGCCAGTTTGCCAATCGCGATTAATTTCTAAATTCTAAATGATGTGAAATTTTTTTCTCCATTGCGACGTAATGAAATTGAATTTTTCACTCACGCTAAAGTCACCCCAACTAAAATACAAATCCCTTATCACGACCCCGACAGCAAATACGACCGCGCTGACCGAATATGTTGCAGCAAACTTCCTCCGGCGTTCTTCCGCATAGTTCTTTGACAGCCAAAAGCCAGCTATTCTCATGTAGAAGGACACGATAGTGATCGACAAATCCCTCGTTTTTTCATCGATAGAATTCATCCGGAATCTTCGACGGCAGTGTGCCTCGATTGCCAATTTCTAAAAGAGCTCTCACATATTTTATTGTCCATGCTAAGAGTGACCGGTATATTATTGTCTCGTTCTTTTACTATGTTAACCATGGTGACAACTGATTATTAAATGTCACTGTAACTGCTATTCTCTAGTGCGAAGAGAGACGAGCAGATGTCGGATCAATAAATTATGTACAATTTCATAGATGTACGGGGAGAATGCACTTGACATATATGTTTCCGACAGTTTTATTGTTTGGAAGTACTTGAAAAATACAGTGGTTGTTAACTATTTGCTGTTCCATGGAAGAAGATAGAATTTCTGAAAACTATTTGCAGGTTGTAAAGACTTTGTAACTTAACAAATTGTTATGGCATTCTAAAAAAGAAAAAAATTGTAACAATCCGCTTGATCTCATTTGAAAGTGTAAAATCTTGTTTGACAGTGTTTGACAGTCCTCAGTTCGTTTTTTCCATGATGTAGCGAGTGAGAAATTGAATTAACTTTACAATATTTCACAAATTTTTCAAAAATTGTAATAGTTTAAACATCTTTGAAAACGTTAAAAAAATTTTTTTCGTAACTGAGTGAAGTTGTAACTTAAATGTAAATTATCGACAATTTTGAATTGTTGATATAATTTTCATGACTTAAATTTAATGCTTTCGAATAATAATCAAGTTTATAATAGTATTATATTTGATTCGATTTTAATTAGGTACCAATATGATTGAGAAAACTTCATTAACATAAAATTGAAAATAAAAAAGGTGCATTAGTGTCGATTCAAGATAGGAAGATACAGATCTCGAAAAAAAAGTTGTATTGCGTTAGATTACTTTACCTGATTGATTTGAGAAAATTTTCCGAATAAAATAAAATCTATGTCAGTGCAGATATTTCCGAACAATAAACTATTTCAATGCATTCGTATATTTCAATACATATACGAATGTATACATCAATATTCTTTTTTCTTGCATTTGTTATGTTTCAATGACGTGGAAAATTATGTTGTTTAGAAAATTACAAAGAACGGTTTCAACAATCATTTAATATTTTAAACAGAAAAACTATTTATATCATTTGCTACTTTATATCAATTGTATTAATTCTAATTTAAAGAGTCATTATCTTTAACAAAAAATTCTATTCTACATAATATCATTTAATTAACTATATTTTTACAGTTACAGAGATATAAGTAATCTAATAACGTTGTAATCATTTAAATTATTTTCATTCCGCATATATATAGAGACTTAATTTTCCTCAATCCTCATTGATGATTCTCTTATAAGTGTGAAGTATGAAAATGTCGAGCTTAGAAGCTGTAACAAGAAGTTTTGATATCCATTTAAGTATAATCTCAAAATTTATTTATTGTAGTATGTTTTTACAAATATAGTAAATGTATTTACAATATAAGTAGTGTCTTAAAAATCAGCTTAACATTAACTAATAAATAAGTCAGTATTTATGATATATTTAAAACCGTCATTGACTTTGGAATATTTGAAATTTACGAATTAGATTGCGTACCGCAGTAGATGTTTCCAAAGACACAGGAAAGAATCCACCGGCGGACAGACAACACGGTCGTATCGATTTCATCATCATTATATTCACGTCCTTTCGTATCATTTTGCCAGCTTCAGTCATTGGTAAAGTCGTCCACCAGCCTGAATACGTTGCGAAGCATACTTTCGTACTTTCCTCTATCAATCCGTGACAACTATACGTGAAGAAAACTATGTGCATGAAGCTGCCAATCACGGTGAAAACAAAAATGAGACGCGTCGTAGTAGGTACGTCTGCCTGTATATATAATACAGCAATCGCAGTATTAATGTTAACAAATTTGAATTTCACTGTGTCAAAATTGAATTCTACTGTGTTTAAAAACGAGACCATTGCTTAAACGTACCAAGAATATCTCATATGCATCAATGCACATTAACAGACTGAAGACTACTACATGAGCGAGGATTGGTAACGTATAAACGTTCTCCAGCTTGTCGCAAAATTTGATCAATGATTGATGCCGCCTGATACATTCTTTCAACGCAGTATAGCATTTCTCGGTGTAATCGATTTTATCCTTTTGTTCGTCAATTGCTTTCCACAGATTCGAAATCCTGTATTGAAGCATGCGGAATTGGTACATCACGTGCACGTTCACTATGCACAAATAGTTGTCACTGCTTAAATAGGTCAGACCGACTTGTTCTAAAGCTAGTACCTATGTGAATTGGAATTTCCCTTAATTAATATATGAACGTAATTATTTGATTATTTGGTTAATTACGAATCACTATCATCGATATTAAATACACGTGTTTACGTGCAGACGTGTATCGATGACAATTCAGTATACCTGAATGGTGAACAGTATTTCATAATACGGTGTCATACTGATCGGTATATCGAGCCACATTTGAAACGGAAGTATCCTCTCTGATTTGTTTTTTCCATAGTTACCTGAAAAATATACATTGGAGTATAAGTTTCGCGTTTCTTCCTATAGTCTTCGTAGATCATATGTATTATTAATAATTTGATTGAATTCTTGATAATATTTAATCGAGGTGATGATTTTGAAGAACAGAATGAAGGATGAAGTACTTTGATGTTCAACTTTAGATCACTAAGTTGACGATTAGTTGTATTGTACTTATCTTACAAAATATTAAACTTATTTTCTTCTATTTTACGAACATGTTTTACATTGAAGAAAGTCGGTTCTCATTGATTATTCGATTGATCCCTTTATTATTACGGATGAGATCTCTATATTTCGCAGTTTACAGTTTGCGATATCATAAATACATAATAATAATTTTGGTAGTCAGTGACAAAATATTTTGTGACTTCGATATTTATAATTAAATGTCACTCATAGAACGTCACTCTTGTTTAGTATCACTTAGGTGACTGAGTATCATTTACGGAATTTAACTTAATTCACTTACTATATAACGGTGTAACTGAATAGAAAGACAGACTCATTTGTATTAAAGCGAATACACATATGGCCCATAAGTTGCATAACTTCCGACATTCCGTGAAAAGCATCCTATCGTTATCTTTGTATTTGAGATGCCAAAAATTCTGCTCTACATATGCAATTATTTCGTCATATTCCGTTCTGAGAATGTATAATACCATAACTTTAAAAAACGGTAGACTGACGCTTAGTAAGTTGGACATCACAAAAGTGCAATGCTGAAAAAATAAAATCTAAGATTCAGTCGAAAACTAACACGCAGGATGAATCTCATAATTTGAAATGTGTAAATTGTTCCTAACAAAATATTTCAAATAAGAGTTGCAATATTACGGTATTGCAAAATATTGTAATTATTATAATTTTGTAATTATTTTCCTTTTTTTACCGAAATGTAAAGATCATCTTCAGTTTTTTAAGCGAAATGATATATTTTTTAATCTTGTCATTCTTTCTAAAAAAGTTTTGATCTATGAAAAAGAATTGATTTAGAAGATATTTATGCTTAATTTTGTAAAATCTGTGTGAAAAACGAGAAATGATTAGTATTTTCGATCAAAGTGTTCTTGTTTTTTATGCAGAAATTTTATAAAATTGAAGTTAAAATATTTCCAAAATATTTCCAAAACTAATAACTTATATGTGTACATAAGTAAATAGTTTTTTGTATATTTTTGACATTCAGGCGATGATTCCTATTACGGCAATATAAAATACATTTAAAATGAATCTCTTTAATCTAATCTTAACATTAAGATTAAATTAAATGTTACTGTTAATGGAAATATCGATGAAAAGTATAGATATAATAATTAGATGTATGCTACAAGTATTAGCTATTTATTAAAAGTAAGTGTGGTCGTTGAATAATACAGATGTATTAAATTTAACAAAATACTTGATCTTATTTATGGTAAAATATAGCAAATTAACGGCAAAGCATACAACATAAAGCGTGAAACATAACTGTAGAAATGTAACAAAAATATCAACTTTGTAATGAAATTGTCTAATCATTATATAGATGTGCACAGTTATGTACATATAAAGTTTGCAATAAATATTATTAATTGTAATAATTGTTAATAACAATAACAGTAAATAATATACTTAATAATGTTAGTTTTAATAAATATTATTAATAATATTATTAATTTAGTTAGTTTTAATAAATATTATAATTTTCGTATAAAATTGGCAATCGTTTCATACTCACGTTAAAATCATCCCAACTGTGGTAAATGTCACTGATATTTACATACAAGGCGAAAACATGCGAGCCAATTGTGTACGCCATAGCGACTCTTTTTAGACGTTCTTCGGCGTTATTTGTAACCAACGAGATACCCGTGAGTTTCAGCAGAAACCGCGATGCTCTAATAGAAATATCCGAGTATACCGCCGTTTGCATGAGGACCTTTTCTCCCGATTCTGATTTATAAATCACAACTAGTGCACTTACATCCGAGCGAATGCAATTCAAAGTGATATTACTTTGACCTTATAAGACAGTCCAGTATTTATTAAAGAAGAAACGTTTTATCTAAAGCCAGTTAAAAACTCAAACAATACGAGGACAGAAAAAAATATCATCGTAAAAGTATAACTGATGTATTATGTATGCTTCAAATGCTTGTATTATGTATATTTATCGCATTTGATGTTGAATATGGAATCACCATTTAACCATCGTATCGATTATTTTACCGCCAGAAAAAATTATGGCCATACGGCTATTCAGTGAATAAAACGTTCGTATTATTTTATGTGATTAACATTCAGTATACATTTGAGAAGCTGTTGGACAATGTGTATCTCTGTCGTATTCCATTGTGCTTAATTGTGTTACGGGATAATACCTATTACTTGGTGTCAAATGTAACACATGAAAATATATTTTTGAAATGAAATAGAAAATAGCAAAGAGTATACGTCAGTACAGTTTAATATATTTTATTCATTTTTAGAAATATATCAAGTAGGATTGTTTATAAAATTCTTGTTCTTATTGCTGTTCTTTTATCTTAGAATATCGTTTGCAACTTATCCGAGATTAATTAATTAATTAAATATATTTGTACTATATTTTATTGCTATATAAAATATAATTCAAGTGAATGTTCTTAATTTAATTTTGATACAATTAACAGATATTGATAAAAATAATCCGCAGCATGAAGCAGCAGCTATTTATTAGAAATGAATATGAATTTTGGAAATGCAATAGAAAACCGTTCGTTAAATGTATCGAGATGTAAAAGATATCAAACTTTTAATGGAATTGCATTAGGTATTCAATTATGCACGATAATGTAAGTACATCATCATTTGCAGCATTTTTGTACGCATGGAACAAATAATTCGAAAACTTATCGCTAATTCACTGTCATTGTTGAATGAATGTCTGAATACGATGAAAATTACAAATATGTTTATTTTACACATACTGGAGCTATCACGATTTCATAGAAATTGATTAGATTTATTTCGAAAACATGCTTTCTAAAAGCTAGAGTAAATCATTGTAAAATTTGTGTTTTTTTCATCGCATTGCACAGAAATTATACATTTTTTCCGAAAGTATATTAATTTTCATAGTTTGTGTCGATTTCAAACATTTCTTCATTGTATTTTTTATTTTTGTTCTTGTATTTATCTCTGTTCCAAACCTTTATTCTGACTTCGCTGTCTTAGTCGAACTCTTTTATTCCTCGTACTAAGAATGGCTGATACATGCTATTGTCTGGTTTTTTTTTTACATAGTATGTTTTTCGAACAACTGGCGTTTTTAAATACTACTATAACTGTTGTTCTTTCGTGTGAAAAGGGAAGGGAAGCAGCTGTTGGGTCGATAAATTCTGTATTATTTTATAGGAACGGTGATTCATCAGGGGGAATATTGATGTAGATATACGTAATATTTCGATAGTTTTATTCTCTGAAAAATATTTAAAAAATATGGGAAAATTTGAAAAATACGATGGTTATCAACAACCTGATTCCTTTGATCGTGGATGAAAGAATATAATTTGTTAAAACCTTGCCGACTCTGCAAATTTCGTAACTTAATAGGTTTATATAACTTTGTCAAAAAAAAAAAAAAGGAACAAAAAAAAGAAAAGACAGTACATTACATTTGATCTACTTCGACAGTCGTGAATTTATTTCTTGTTTGATTGATGAAAATCTTTTCCCACAGCAGGAACAGTAAAGCCTTTGCTATTTATATATTAGCATAAATACGAAAGTGTAAACGAAAAATTTTTTTTGTAATTGCTATGTTTCGTAGAAAATTACGTTACTTAGAATATTTGGAGGCGATTTTAACAAATAATTAATACTGAAAATAATCGTGTTATTTATAACATTCGCTGTGTTGGAGTGTATGAAAATTAGATTACACTTATATTGATATTGATGAAAGTGTTGTAGCGTATCACCTTATACAAAAAATTCTACCATAATTCAACAGTTTAATTAATTAATAGTTTTATAGTTACCAAAACATAAGTATGAACAGTGTTTGCAAACGTCAAAGATATTTTCATTCCGTGTACATATGGTGACTTAGTTTCCCTCAATCCTCGTGGATGATTCCCTTATAAGTGTGAAGTATGAAAATGTCGAGCTCAGAAGCTGTAATAAGATGTTTTGATATCCATTTAAGTATAATCTCAGAATTTATTTATCATAGTATGTTTTTATGAATATAATAAATGTATTTACAATATAAATAGGAAGTAGTGTCTTAAAAATTAGCTTAATGTTTACTCGTAAAAAAATTAGTATTTATGAAATACTTAAAACCGTCATTGTTTCTTTGAATGTTTGAAATTTACAAATTAGATTACGTACCGCAGTAGATGTTTCCAAAGACACAGGAAAGAATCCACCGGCGGTTAGACAACACGGTCGTATCGATTTCATCATCATTATATTCACGTCCTTTCGTATCATTTTGCCAGCTTCAGTCATTGGTAAAGTCGTCCACCAGCCTGTATATGTTGCTACGCCTACATTCGTACTTTCCTCTATTAATCCGTGACAACTATACGTGAAGAAAACTATGTGGATAAAGTTGCCAATCACGGTGAATATAAAAGTGAGGCGCGTTGTAATAGGTACGTCTGTCTATATACAGAATGAAGCAATGGTTATGTTTTATATTTAAATGAATTAATATTGTAGTATTAATATCAACAAATTTGTGTTTCACTGTAAATTGAATTCTACTGTGTTTAAAAATGAGACCATTGTTTAAACGTACCAGCAATATCTCGTATGCTTCGATGCACATTAACAGACTGAAGACTACTACATGGGCGAAAATTGGTAATGTATAAACATTCTGAAGCTTGTCGCAAAATTTGATCAATGATTGATGCTGCCTGATGCATTCTTTCAATGCTGTGTAGTATTTCTCGGTATAATCTATTTTATTCTTTTGTTCGGCGATGATTTTCCATAAATTACAAATCCTGCACTGGAGCATGCGAAATTGGTATGCCACGTGTGTATTCAGTATGCACAAGAAGCTGTCATTGCACGTAAAGCTCATACCGATTTGTTGTACTGATACTACCTGCGTGAATTGGGATTCATCTTAATTATTATATGTACGTAATTATTTGATTATTTGATTGATTACGAATCACTATCATCGATATTAAATACACGTGTTTACGTACGTTACGTACGTGTATCGATGAAAATTTAGTATACCTGAATGGTGAACAGTATTTCATAATACGGTGTCATACTCATCGGTATATCGAGCCACATTTGAAACGGAAGTATCCTCTCTGATTTGTTTTTTCCGTAGTTAGCTGAAAATCATACATTGATGTATAAGTTTCTTCCTATAGTTTTCGTGAATCACCTATTCTAATTTGGTTGTGTTTTTGATAGTATTTAATCGAGGTGATGATTTTGACGAACAGAATGCAGAATGAAGTACTTTGTTGTTTAACTTTAGATCGCTAACTTAACGATTAAAGATAGAAACGATTTTCCTGTATTAATTGTTCAGAATGTTTTTCGATAAAGTTATTCACTTTTATTTAACAAACTGTCCTTCGTAAATGAAAGAAATTCATTGATTGTTTCTCGATTAGTCCTTTATTATCAGTGGCAAGGTGTCTCTCTTCATAGTGTCGCTGTTTACAATATGCGATACCGTAAATAAGATACCGTACTTTACAATAATCTTAATAATAATCGCGTAATAACAATACTTTGCAAGTCAGTGACAGAATGTTTTGTGCCTCGAGTATTTACAATTAACTGTTATTTGTCGTATTACTGTCGTTTAACTGCTTTAGTATCTTTTGTGGAGTATAGCTTGCTCCGCTTACCATATAACGGTGTAATTACATAGAAAGACAAACTCGCTTGCATAAAGAAGCACGCGGTTATGGCCCATAGTTTGCAAAACTTTCGACATTCCATGAAAAGTATCTTATCGTTGCCGTTGTACTTGAGATGCCAAAAGTTCTTCTGTGCATATAAAATTATATTCTGGTACTCCGTTTTGAGAGTGTATAGTACCGTAATTTTAAAAAATGACAGAACGATGAATAAAAGAGTGGAGATCACGTAAATGCAATACTGTAAAAATAAAGTTGAAGAACGTACATACACATATAACATATGTACATATAGGGTGAGTCTCATAATATGTAGAAAATGATAAAAATGCAAAGTTTTCAAGGAGGCGTGTGATACTATCATTATTATAATTTTGTCATACTTTACTTTTTTTTATTGAGCTGTAAAGATCACCTTTAATTTTCTAAATGATGTATTCTTTGATATATTAGTCGATATTCTTTATAAAATAGTTTTAATCTGTGTACGTCGGAGAACTCTTATTAATGAAAACATATAAATAATCAATTAGTAAAACCGCGGATATTAAATTTGCGGACACCAAGACTTTACTAGTTTTTAAAGTATTTATAATTATTTCAATTAGTTATCGAAGTTTTATTAATATATCACTATATCTTCTCTACGTTATGTCTCATCTACGTTAAATTTATCAAATTATTTGACCTCATTCATTTGCGATAAAATGCAATAAATAAACGGTAGAAGATGTTCGTAATTGTAAAAAGATAACCGAAACGTTAACTTTTAATGAGACTATACTAGATGTCCAGTTATTCGTACACGGTAGTGTATATATAGAACTTGCAATAAATATTATAATAACCTTTTTGTGTAAAACTAACAATGGTTTAATACTCACGTTAAAATCGCCCCAGCTGTAGTAAATATCAGTGAAATTTATATACAAGGAGAAAATATGCAAGCCAATTGTGTACGCCATAGCGAATTTTCTGTGACGTCTTTCGGCATCATTTGCGGACATCCAGATCCCTACAATTTTCAGCATAAATTGCGACAATGTAATAGAAATGTCCGAGTACTGTGCCGTACACATGACGATCCTTTTCCTCGATCTTGACACGCTGGCTAGCGAATATAAATTGAAGTGATATTACTTCTCTTTTATCTCTCCAAGACAGTCGAGTGTTAATGGATAGGGGCATCATCAAAGTCAACTTTTCCGCGTAAAATACAAGTAATAGTAGATGGCAGAAACAGATATGAAAAGTATCAGTCATGTGTTATGTATGCTTCAAAGAGAGTGTGATTGTCACATCCGGTATCGAACATGTAGCAGTTAGTGACATATTGATTACTTTGTCGTTAGAATTGCAATATGCTTATTTGGAAAAGAAGTGTAGTTAGAAATCTTGATTGTCTTCAAATGTGCAGTTATAAAAGGATATAGAATCCATGTTGCGGTCATTCATCGTGCCGAATGTTGAATCGTTTTATCTGCTTCGAGTGTCAGTATGATTAAGTATTATTGCCCTCTTGAACATAAGCAAACCTCATTTCTACAGTAATATGTTCTAATAGGTACGAAGTTTTATTTATTACATTTTACATTTTGTTCAGCACCTATATTTCGTAATATGGAAATACACTTTGTCGTTCTCTGACAATGATATCTATTTAAAATGTATTATATTGTTTTAAAGAATTTAACGTTGAAAACTCAATGATAACAATCAGTAATACTTAATATATACATTTAATGACATTCTGCATTGGAGAGTTAGACGAATACGATTAGATGTACTGTATGTTAGGCAGATTATTGTACAATAGCATTGAATTGATTTATTATTTATGTATATTGAAAAAATTCGTATAATGTTGCAAATTATTAGCTGATAGTTTAAAATATTACTCTATATTGATTGTTAATCATGTTTGGACATTGAAGAATACAACAACAATAATATATCATGCTATGAATGAAAAAAAAAAATATTTCGTTTAAAAAAAAACTATTGACTTTCAAATCTCTTTCGCTGTTTCAATGCAAGAGATATCTATGCCAAATAAAGTGCTCCTTCATACCAAGTAACTTACGCACCAATAGATTTTTACGAACACAAAGTCCTTGTTACTGTTTTCATTTCAATGCAACACCCTGTATATTAAGTTATTCGTTACACAATCTCCTTTCATATATTTATTTTCTTGTTATATTATAGCTACAAAACTCTGTTGAATACAACCGCATGTAATTTTCTTCGAATATTTCTCTGATGGGACATTATATTAGTCGTCAGCGTTTTCCAAACGATTCCTTAACAACGTGAAATACGACATTGCGGTAGACAGAATCTGTAAAATTTGATAAGCGAATCTTTTCAGACAAATGGAAATTACAATTTCTTAGTAGAACCGAGATTTCCTATACTCCGAACGATATCTACCGTAGTATAAGTTTCCAACGATATGGGGAAAAATCCGTTTGCGGTTAGACAACAAACACGTCTTGATCGTTCGATCACCAGTATTAAATCGTTTCGGAGCATTCGTCCAGATTTGTTCATTGGCATGGTCGTCCACAAAGCTGAATATGCTCCTAAAGCAACTTCGTCGCTGTGCTCTATCACGCCGTCGCAACCATAGGTGAACATAAACAATAGAGCCATCGAGCCGATTAAAAGAAATATGAAGATGGTACGTCTCGCTATAGGAGCAGCAGCCTGAGAGAAAATTGTTCATTAAGATATTCCGAAATTTCAATAATGGAAACAAAATTTCATTAATAGAAATTCATGATAGCGTGTAAATACCAACCAACAGCCCCTGATAAGCAAATAGGCAAATTAACACGCTAAACACCAACACCTGGCCAAATATAATCATCGTGTACACGGTTTCAAGCCTCTTGCAATAGTTGATCAATAACTGATGATGTCGAATGTACATTTTCAGTTTCGCGTAAAATTCGTACGCGTGCTTTGTTAACGTCACCTCGCTTGTCTCATGTTCCAGGTTACACAATTTTGTGAACCTGTATCGAAGTATGCGAAACTGCCCAGCCAAATGTACAACCAGGATGCAGAAAATATTGTCGAAGCAGAAATAGCAAACGGCTACGTAATACATACTTATTACCTGCACAAGGAATTATTATTAGTTATAGAAATTCTTATTCCCTTTGTTACAGTGTATGAGATCTATTGCAAAATAAGGAAGGATATTTTTATATACATATTTATACAGAGTCGCGAAGAAGGAAACATCTAAATTCATTAAAGGCATTTAAATCCGAGACGCTCTGTATATAGTCATCCAAATCAAGGATTCTATAGATTTAGAGAAAGTGAAAGATTCTGAGCTAGTATCACATTCAATTTTAAAATTATGCTAAATTTTGTTTCACGAATATATCCCAATGTAATTTTATAGTATGTTCAAGACGGTAAATGCAAGCATAATGAGAATTTAAAATACCTCGATAACAAACAGTATTTCATAGTAAGGAGATAGGTACAGTGGTAGATTTATCCACACATTGAACAGAAATATTCTTTCGGATTGATTTTTTCCAATATTTTCTGCAATGAACGTTCGAATGTTTTATCTTCTTTTTAAAAATACATTTTTAATGTATATAAAGGTGTCGTGTATCAAATATTTTAATTTCTGACGTGGAGAAATATTAGTTAATATGTATAATTATTAAACTTTACTATGGTTAATGTCGAACCAAAATTCTTTTTTTTAAGATTGTTTAAATTTTAAAATGTCCTTCACGGATGTATGTAATGTAAGAACTTATGGCATTTTATGCTCTATAATATATGTATGAGGACCATCAGTATCATTTACTGCATACATAAAAAAAAAACAAATAACAAACGGTATTAAAAATAGCACATTAGGCGTATATGCAAATAGAATATTTTTAACCTACCAAGAATCGGTGTTATTACATAAGACAGCATAGCGCATATACCAATACTGGTGACACAAGAGACGAAGAAGACACAAGTTCTTTTGCAATTATTCAATACTTCTCTCTCACAGAAATCGTAATCGACATTCCAGAAATTTTGTTGCATGTATATGATCAGATTTAAAAATTCGTTTTTATGCGTCAGTATGATACATATCTTGAGTAAACCCATTACCACGGTTAACAAGTTAGTAACGACATAAAGAATATCCTGCAATGAATTGTTACATATTTTTTAAATGAATATAGTCTCATATATTCCACATAAACGGCTTAATTATCATATATTAATAATTGAAATCAAACAAATAGCACGAACAATTCAGATTATTGCACGTATGTATTTGTATTTCAAACTTTTAATTTTAAATTAAATATAAACGAAGAATGGAAATGTGGAAATGATTTCTATACAAACAGCATGGAAAAGTCAAGTGTATGCATGAATCTTTTATCTAGATATTCTTTTCTATAGATAATTTAATAATAATGTTTAGTAGCAATGATTTAATAACGATGTTTAACATGCTTAACCTGTCAAGTTAGTACACTTTCGTTTCTTTCGTACATCTTGAAAATACATCGTACAGTGGTGTTATTTATTAGTAATTATCAGACAGTGAACTTTTATTGAAAGTAGAAAAATGGAGGACCAAGTAGAAATTCATTAATATTACAACAAATACTTCACTTTTGTTACTTCATATATTTTTATGTTGAAATGTTTGGACTCTTTTACACTTCTGTATCTTTAAATTTCCCACGAATGCGTAAAAATCTGCAGTAATAGGTTAGCAATAACAATAGATTCGAAATTCATCATTTAGTCAAATTGCTGTATTGCACCCATCCAAATTATTTTCCAAATTTTTTTCGTCAGCGTGTCATACCACCGGTCCTTTAAAACACCCTAATATTGGTATTTATTTCGTTTTTGGAAACGCGATAGGTTAAATATTTAGAACATTACACTTAGTTATGCGACAATATAACGCGTGCAATTTCATTAAACATATATTATTCAAATAAGCAATACTCACGCCTTTGTACAACAAAGTGAAATACAAGTCTCTGAGAATGATGACTGAGGCGAACATCGAATTCCATGTTGTGAAGACGAGCATCAATTTCATCCACCGTTTTTCCACCGAATCCTCGGCTATCCATAGGCCAATGTTCTTCAAAAAGAACGTCGACAGATTAATCGATATGTCCGAACGTCGTTCCGTTTGCATGGCAACTCAGTATCTGAAATTGTCGCGTGCACTCTGATGTATATGAATCGTCACATACAATGAAACAGACATTGTCACTTTCGAAACTTATCGATTCTTCTCCTCTGTCATCATAAAAGGCGCGAAACAGACGACAAATTCCTACCTTTCATAGTACAGATTAAAAAATCATAGAATCATTATTATGTCATAGTGTGCCACATTGTGAATCACTTTTTGAAGACGGGTGAAATTCTGTAGAGGTTGACGAAGTTGAAGTCAGATCATTCGAATATTCCGTTGGTATAGAAAGATATAAAAGTGAAAGAAATGTGAAAATTCTTATATTTTCACGTAAAATACTAACTAGCAAATATGTTTATAAAAAATTACATATGTATATGAATACGATAACTATTATACGTTTATACATTACATACAAATAACATACAGTAGAGAATAAATATACTGTTTTCTTGTCCGTGTTATAATAGAACTTCAAGTGAGAGTTTGCTACTGAATCGATTTTTGGACACGAATTGTTTTGATGATTGTGTAAGTTGATTTTTGAACATTAACACTAGTGCATTATCGTTTATGGCTCATCCTGTATAATGGAGTACTTCGCTTTTTAGATAAAGAAAATCTTTTTTTATTCGTTTTTTCTATAACATACAAATATATATAACTTTGATTTGAAACTATTTGAAATTCACAACTTGATTCGAAATTCCAGCAATGTTTTAAGCATTGTCTGATTGACTTCTCAACAATGTAAAATACGATACCGCGGAGCTCAATATCTATAACAAACGAATAAGCAAGTTAAAATTTCATGATGGTTCTATATTCCCTTCTTAATAAAGTCTGATATAATAATAATAATTACTTTACTACTTACTCACTTAATTTTGGATAATTTTTAATAATAATAATAGTAATAATATAGTAAGAATAGTGTTTGTTGATAATAATAGTTTTGCAATGGTTAACTACTTACTGCATAATTCGTACATACTTATTCATAGTGGATTCTTTTATGTAATATAGAAAAATTTTTTATAGAAGCTATTATAAAATTTATCATGTTACTTACTTTAATGGTAGACAAATGGACACAGAGTCTGTAAAAAATTTCTGAAACATCGTATCGTTTAAACAAATTGGGAGCCAAGTTTGCAACTATCAGTCGCACCATGCAGGATTGTTGTTTCAAAATTGTTCTCTTTTTCAAGTGTTTGTAATATGAGACATTATACGCTGTTTAGATAATGTTTCAAAATGCTATAGGATGGCACCGTCGTGCTCAAAACCTATAACTGAAACAAGTAACAATAATTCATTCAACATTAAATCGCAAGTATTTCAAAGTATCCATGAGAGAAAGCAATTAATATTATTATATCAGATTGGAAAAGTTGCGTTAGAATTGGACTTGTATTATTGAAATTAATTAATTCCCCTTTAAAGGAATACGTGCAGCGTATTCTTGGAGATAAACGGTAGATACTGTATGTACTTGAACCACAAGTATTTATTTATTATTAGTTAAACAAATATCACTGCTTACTCCGGTGTACGTTTCTAGAGATTCTAGAGATACAGCAAAGAATCCACAAGCAGTCAAGCAACATGGTGTTCTGGACCTCAAGATAACTAGTATCAAGTCTCTTCGTAACATC
>JAWNGG020000487.1:0-44829 GCA_036937485.2 Tetragonisca angustula | reverse complement strand
TGATAGGAAGTTGGTTATGAAGAACATCATATTGCCTTTCACTTCTTACTCTATGAGCGTATTTGCAATTATGCATCTTCAGATTGTGTCGAAGACTTTCTCAATACCGAAGCATACGACGGCTATGTCTTCTCTGTTAAGGATGGCGTTGCATGAGATTCCAAGTTCGTTAGGTCAATTGTCAATAGAGCGATAGCGTCGGAACCTTTTCTGGTTTGAATTTAAAAGTTTTTTTTACTTCAATGTATCATCGAAGGCTACGGTTCACGATTTCTTTCCAGTAATTTGCACATGATATGTTAGTTAATGCTATTGGGCGATAATTGTTATTTTGTTAGCTTTTGTTTAGCTCAATAATTGGAATTACTATTGCTCCTTGCCAATTTTCAGGGAAGATTTTATAGATCCACATACAGTTGGATCTATATACAGGTAGCTTATTCCAGTTATTTGGAGTTTTAGTAGTGAATTGGGGATATTATCTGGTCCAGGGTCAGTGATTTTTGTGATATAAGGATGAAGCTGTCTTCCCTGAGATTAAGAGCTTGTTTAGCAATGAATTGCTATCATTGTGATTCTAGTAATTGTGTATACGATTGTTGAATATTAGCGTGCAGTGAGTTAATGTTGTTTGAACTTTCTTGGAACTTTTTGGTTAGTGTGTTATCAATATCGTTGGTCTGAATTACAGCCATGCCATCATCGGTTTCCAGGAATTGAATATCTTGGGGGATTTGGAGACATTTATGCATTTGTTTATTTTTTACACTATAGATGTTGGTATTTCTGGATTTATTGGTGATATGCAGTTCCTCGAAGATTGTTTCGTATTTCTTTCAATTAATATACGGAAATTGGCGCGTTTCGTTTTGGTTTGTAGGATCTTTTTTGCTCTATTGAATGAGTGACGACTCTCTTGCATAGCAATTTTGCATTCTTCGTTCCACCACGGTGCAGGACATTTTTTGATATTTTGCAGTCTGGGAATTCCAAAGGCTTTGTCTGCGGCTGAGATTGTAATTTGTTGAAATTTGTTTTTTGTTTCGTTAATCTTGCCTGGGTCAAGTTTATGTCCTATTTCTTTCTCGGTGCGCTGAAGCGTTATGTTTTCTTGATATACTGCAGTTGTTCTTATTTCCCATTTTGGTTGGTGGTAACTCTGAGCTGTGGTGATATTGTCTCCATAAGTGATTGTGGGAAGTGGTCGCATTCGCATAAATTTTTTAATATAGGTATATAGTATAAACATAGATAGTATAGATTTTTCAAGTTTCCCATTCTAGGTGTTGAAATATCTGAGGATAGAGAAAGATTAGATATATTGCAATTGATTTACCATTCCTAACGCTGAAGTGCGTTGGGAATCTTTTGTTTAGCAGAATTCAATCCTGGTTGTTCAGTAGATTTTCGAAAAACGTACATCTACTACAGTTCTAGTCGATTCCTAGAGAGTGTGAAGGCTATTAATGTGCTCTGGCAGAGTTAGTGGAGCTAGAAGTTGAGCTGTTAATTCCTCAAAATCCAGCATATCAAGGGGGAATTATTTGAAACGTAGATATTGCAGATGTGAATGCTTTTTGGGAATGAAACAGATATTGCAATGGATTCTAAGTTTAAATTTAAAGTGATTTCAGTAAAAACATGTTTGTTCGAAATTACAGTGGCCACTCCGACGTTGGCGTGGTTTTCGTTTGTCCGGTTTTTGACGAAGATATTGGAATGTTTTGGTGTAGGCTGGTGATTCTTTTGAAGTTCGTTTCCTGAAGGCACTTAATATCACGGCTGGGTTTTTTGTTTGCGAGAATTTGGTGTTTTTCATAGTGGGTATTGTAACAGTTTATGTTCCATTGTATTACTGTTTTCGTAATAAATTTGGATTAGGAGCCTGTTGCGATTTCGGCTTTATGAAAATTATGTTGGGTTCAGATGAGCAGCTACAAGACGATTCAAGTGTGTCGGTTGTCCTAGCGAGCTTTTTACAGAGTCGATGTATTCTGTTTTCTGTGCTTCTGTCGTTTAGGTGGGGATAGATTTCTTCCAGAACTTGAAGAAGGGTTGGAATACTATCGGTGTAGTTTCTTGCGATTTCCAACGGATGAACTGATCCGAAAGTTTCATGAATGAGGCATTATGATCTGAGAAAAACTTAGCTGATAGTGCGAAGGACTTTTTTGTCTACTACATCTTTTTCTGAGGCACAAGCATTTCCTCTAGTTTGGTATAATCGAATACTGGAGTTTGGGATGGAGGTGGTTTTCGTTTGATTAGTATCACTTTTCTTTATGTGGATTAGTTGGTGGAGGCATGAAGACTATGTCGTGTAAGCTAACGTAGTCTCGTTTGACGTCAGTTGCTGATTGTGACAGTGGTCCTTTGGAACTGGATATGTTTCGTGGTTGATCTGTAGGTAATTTATCAATTGTTTGTTTAGGATTGTTTGTCTCAGCAGTGATGGATATCTTCTTTGGAGGATTGAGTTGATGTGGAAATCGTTGAATTTGTGTTTGGGATTTTCGAATGGGTTATTATGTTTCAATTTTGGGCAATCTTCGCTAAGTAATCTTTTTATTTACATTAAGAAGAGAAAGCTGTCGATATAAGATATATCCACAAAAGTTATAAAGAAGGTGGATGGAATATATCCAATGCCGTCGGAATCTATGTATTCCTGTCTCCTGAAACAAGGAATGCGGGCTTAATCAGTCGGTCATTCTTGCTTTCAGGGTTGTTATTCTGGAGCATAGCGTGACGACTTTTTTTTGGAAAATTTTTCCAAATTCCGAGCTAAGTATGACCAGGCCGAATATTGATAATATTACTCTGACTAGGCCGGAGTTAACATTGGTCTTAAGCTTAACGTATGGTTGTTGATGGATATTGTTTTATGCAGATTGGTTAGATATAACACTAGTTCATTATTATCAAGCGATGCACAAATACGATTGTCTGCGACGTACCTTATTGATTTGGGACCGATTAGTTTTCCTATTGCATAGGAAAGGGCATAGTCTTAGAAGACTGGATGCGTCGATAATGATGGCTTGGTCTTTTGTAAATGTTGCGTCAAGTAGTGTTGCGTGGGAATATGATTTTATATAGTTGTTTGTTTCCGTTTAGTTACAAAATTGGTAAACCCTGTACTCAGAGGTCTCTGTAGGTTGTTGTTGGTTGTCAGTGTTTTCATTCCTGTGGTGCGGTCTTGGTGTTGAAATAAGTGATTTGCGTTTGTTTTCACTAACATAAATAGTATATGAATGGATAGGAACTCGCATGAGAGATGGCATTGTATAATGCGACGACTAAACAGACACAGGGAAATCATAATTATTGTAATCAGAATAAAAATACTGTAACCAAAATAAGAATACTCATGGAATAATAAGTACTTTTCTTTACTAAAACGTTTCTTTTATTACACATAATGACTGTAAATGTTTGAAAAATTTTTTCATTATTAATGGAAAATAACAGATATTTGTATTATTTATTTGCGAATTTTTATTTCGTATACTTTAAACGTATTCAAAATATAAATGTAAACACACCATACATTTAAATACAAAACCATGTAATATATAAAATATATAGTAATATACTTTAAAACATAATTACAAACATATCTAAAGAATTAAAACTTAAATATAAATTGATTTCTTCTATTGAATATGGAATAAAAACATCTATTGAATAAATACTTCAATTTAGATATTCTACATATTTCTGTATACTATACATTTTGTATACATTTAAAAATTTCCGTAAATGCATAAGATACTCAATATATTTATAGAAGTTACAAGTGTAAAAAATTTATTTTTATACTCTTTCCTTTTTCTACGTCTCTTTCATCCTTAAGCATCGAAAATCCACTATATGGTTTTTTAAAGTGATTTGGTAGAATTGTAAAGGAATACGAAACAATAATTTACACTTTATATTATTTTGAGCGAAGTATGTGTGAGTAACCAAAATAGAATTTTCCATATTGATAACTGTTATGTGAGCAATTGAAATAAGCTTCTCTCGTCAATAATGATTATCGGCAGCGAAAAAGATGTTCGATGACACATCTATTTATTTAAATTCTGACGGACAGATTATCCTATTTACAGGAAAAGGAGATACGTATATTCTTGGAAGTCTAGAAAAACATATTTATAATTATTACTTGTAACAAAAACGATTAACAGTTCAATCATGTAGTTTCCTAAAAAATTTCCTTTTCACAGTTCATTATTATCAACTTAAATAATAAACACATCTGAGTTACCTATTCTTTTCATAAAAAGTTTTGAGAGAACTGTTATCTTTGATTCTTGATATTACTTCTTCATCAGAAATGTGTAGACACATGAATAAACACTGCATACAATCGTCGATTAGGAAGACAAGTCTGGCCATCCAATGTTTCCTCATGTTTTGAGGATCACCTGACTCTGTATCGATTGTATCATATCCTGCCGTATCGACTTAGGCAAAGCCTTTCTATCACCTCAGCACTGTGCTATTGGTGATAAAAATTAAAATTAAAAAATATGGAAAGTGTTACCGTTTCCGCATTGAAAATTATTTGTTCTCTACGAGACATGTTACTACGAGCAATATACATGTCTATATACATGTAGTAATCATAATAAATAAATGTAAATTTAATAATAAGACATAATTTAGGATGATCCATTGTGTAATATGATGTTTCATAAAGATGCATTGTTTTTTAATTGATTTCTACAACTTTTATTTTTATCCTAAATAAAATAATATTAGTGTACAATGTAGAAAAAAAAATTTATACTTTTTAAAATAATACAAATTCTATACTGAATGCGACTTTGAATAAAAACATATCTCCTATATTTGGTTTTTATATTGGTTTTATGAAGAAAATATTCTTGATAATGTTGGACTATTTTAAGACGCACATCGTGGAAAGTAGAAAAATTATTTTCCAGATCACTTTAAAGTGAAAGTAATGGAACTCACATTGTTGTCGATGTTCTTACCAGACATCCAAGTTAAATCATCTGAATAACTACTTCATTTAATTTAGAGTAGTTATTTTTTGAATAGTTCATTAAAGAGGTTCGAACTTCATGTTTAAAAATTACGGATATTTATTGCAGTCAAGCGAACACAAAGATCTGACATTCATTGTGTGAGAAATAATGTGAAATATAAAATAGATGTGAAATATAGAATGACTTTGTAAAGTAAATTGTATAATTGATGCATATTCGTAAGTATTGTAGTTCGTCAAAATCTTTCACCTTCTCACAGGATTGCCTGACTATTCCCTTCTGCTGATCACCGTTTCGTTTGACATATGGCATATCACTTCTAAGAATCGTAGTACTTGACATGTGTTTGTGCGTCAGCAACCTAGAGGATTCTACAATACATAATGAGAAATGTTTACAATTTGGTCAAATATGTAATGACTAATTGAAATTTTATACGAATGATTGATGATTCAAAATGATATATTCGTACTGATTGTGAGTATTGCTCACTCTCATTCTTTTTCCAATTGCGTTCAGAACGATTGTCATGGAGCCGAGTGACAAATAATGAGCGAGTTATAAAGAGGCAGTTTACGGTTTTGAAACGAAAGCATAAATGCCAAATTTAAAAATTTGACATTGTTGAAACATTTTTGATCCATTTTCTACCGATGGGTCCTGTCCATGAAATGATGAAACTAGCAAAAGAAGCGGCTGCATGGTTTTTCCATGTCTCAGAGTCTTAGGTAGTCATTTGAGCTCGATCGAAATTATCCATTTTGATTCAACTCCGAAATATGAAATACTCCTAACCGGGAAATTTGAACATATTTTTAGAGCAATTCAAGGTACATGTCTTATTATAACTTTGTGAAAAAATTCATGTAACACTTTACTTCAGTTCCTTTGAAATATAAAGCTTTTTTGCTTTGATCGCTTTGAATCTCTGTTTCCTTGAAGATATTTTTACGTTATACAGAAAGTGAGAAATTAAAGAAATTTCTATTCTCGAAATTTGTAAAAAAGCAAACATTTTGAAAAATATTGAGAATTTTTTCACGACTGAATATCCACCATGTTCTAGAAAATATAAACTTTCCCATTTTTCATCACGTCTTGAAACTTGCTATACAATTTTCTTTACCATTACAATTCTCTTGAACATTAATTATTAGGATTATTAGGAAAACGGAATGTTAGGATTTTTCGAAAATTTACCATTATGTTAGTCTATACACACAGAATTTTAAAATTATAATTTAAAATTATATTTTAATTCCCTAATATTTTAAAAACTAGACAAAACTAAAATTTTATATCTGAGATTCTCGCTGTTTCTCTGTCAATGTCATGCAATCCGTCTCTGAGACTTTTCAAAATTACAGTCAAATTAGCTAAATCTTAGTACAAATAAGGATATTATTCCAAATGTTCTCATACACTCCACTGAGATGTTTCGCTGAATTCGAAAATTTAACCGTTCGTAAGATAATATACGATACCTAACATATGAATGAAAACGAAAGACAAAAATATGACACAAAAATTATATAAAAATAAATAAAAACTACACCGTGACTGTGTTCTCGGCCGATTGCTATTGTCTGGAGATGGATGTCTATATATATGTATGTATGTATGTATGTACGTATGTATATAGGAATGTATTTGTTCCTATTCTTATTGAGAGTTGCATTTGTGTGCTTCGACTTATTCTAGAAATGGCTGTGTCATACACTCTACGCATCATACCCCCCATGTGTTATATGCGCTATGATCAGCAACCACCCCACTACCTTCAAAAATATCGTAATGGTCCATATAAACAAAGCCCGAAAGAAATAGAGAAAGCAGTCAGTCTGTGAAATCTAGAGCTTGCGTACTTATTCTGTTTCACCTAGTGGCGCATCTATATTTTTGGAAATTCAACCGGACTCCCACCGCGACAGCTGCTACGGGACGTGCTTGCCATTATTTTCCTGGTAGCTAGCGCTATTCCTTTCACTGCATTAAAAGTGTCGCGGCCACACATGCGCATATACATATAAATTGTTTCCTTCACTGTAGCTGCTGAAGTTAAAAGGAAGATAGAGAAAGCAGTTTGTATTGCTCCCTGCAGTCCCAAAGTGGGATTTAATTTTCATGGTAGAAAAACCAGCAGACTGATTGTGAGTGAATAGTTCGTGCGACCCACGGCGAGAAACAAATTGACGGCCTCTGATTCTAGACCTTTGAATTAGTCCCGGTGAAAACAAGTATCCTGATGTTGGCGACGCTTTGGAAGAAAAGGTACACATGGCGGGATGTTTCATGATGGGAATAATAAAAAAATATTATAACTCTGTTGTTTGGGAAGAGGGCGATTATTTGCAGCAATCGCTCTGCATCGGGCTTAATGTTAGCTGCTAATTGCTTGTTCTTATTTTATATATAATATATTCCGTAAAATTGAGAGATTTACCTTCCAAAAGAATGAATTCCCCAAGTCAAGATATAGTATCTCTCAAGTTTTATAAACCTCATAACGCCTCTCTGATTTCATTTCATTTATTAGTAGCTACACAAAATAAATAAATGTATGATTGCCAATAACCAATGGCCAATTACAATAATTCTTAAAAGTAATTCAATTAGTTAAAAATTGTTCTTATGGACAAAAAAGTGTAAATAAATATTTTATATTTAAAATATGCATTAATATCAAAATGCACGGCTATAATTCTTTTGGTGTGAGTGCACATAGATGCGTAATATAAAATGGAATAGTTAGATACTAATTTGAATCGAAATCTGGAGATGTACAATTGACAACATTGCATTTTTGTAAACAAACTTTTATCATTTTGTTTGACGTAGTTGTCCGATTCACTGTTGTTTAAGCGTACAGTGCGCCATAAACCAGTGAAATCTTTCCAAGTCAGTATTCTAGAACCTGAGAGATGAAACCCCATTTAATGTCCGTTCGAAGACATGGACACAGACGTTATAACATACATTTACGAATTATAGAACCCTTCTGTACGTAGATAAAATTAACATGTAGATACATAGAATTAAATTATTAGACAAGAAACTCGTTTAAAATCTCAGCAAATCCTTACATGACATATATTTCGATTAAAAAGCAATTTCGTTAGAAATATCGTAGTTAATTAGTGGTATGTATTTAACGTTATAACTTTTTACTATAATTTTCTTTTTTTATTAGTGTAATGCTTATAAGAAAAATTCTCCGATGTTAGTCTTATTTTTCATAGACTGATATTAAGTATACCGCGAATAAATATTTACAGGGTATTCTGAATTTAAATGTCTTCGAGAGCGTATATCGGTTTATGAAAGATAAAATATCCTTTAGAAATTTGCTCATTTTTGATTTATTGTGGAGAAAATCGCAAAAAAAGAAATAAAAATGTTTTCGTTCTTTCACTAATTTAATTACACTTGTTAATATTACCATCTATTTTATTATCCTCTTACAATATCATTTATTTTCATCCACATCATCTATTTAATGAAGATACTTTTCAAAAGAGTGACCAGATACAAAAAAATTATATCAAATATTGACAGAGGTTTTTCTGATGACCATTACTGAATCACTAAAAAAATTAAAATTTTTTCTTGCAATTTTCTCTAGACTTAAACAGAAATAAGAAAATCTCTGCAAGTATTTTTTCCTTACATATTTCATCGGTCTCTATATGTTTCCGAAATATTGACGTTTAAATTCGGAGCACATTGTATAATAGATTATGGATACTGAGAGAATATTAATTTACGGCGAAATGAGTCTTGAAGTAACTTTTGAGTAGATCGGGAAGAAATTCAGGCCTATCAAGCAATATCGTCAAAAAGAATGAATATTAAATTAAAAAATATGTCCTTTCAATTTTATAACAAACTGAAAGAACAAAATTGCAAGTATTTTATCCAATACTGTTTTTTCAATCAATGAATGCATAAATACATATCACAACTAATAAATAAATAATTATATTAATTAATAACAATTAATATTTACAAGTTTGAAGTAATGATTATAGAATGAAGAAGAATAGCAAAATAATTTTGAACATCTGAAAGGTGAATGTTATAGTTAATTATAGCATTAATATAAGATAAAAGGATAATGCTCATTCATTACGAATTCAATGCATATTTTTGAATTTTTGTTAATTTCTTTGTTTTAAATGTTGTATTAAAATTAACCTGAACAGTTACCTAATTGAACAATAAATATTGAATATGTCAATAAATATTCATAATCCAGCAGAACTAGCACACAAGATATACATATAATATTGATATTTTAATTAATCGAAATCTTAACATAATTAACGTAGTTTAACATAAAGTAAAATAAAAATGATATTTATTGTTGAACACTGGCGCAAATGATTTTTCAGGCACGAAAAATGAGGCACAAATGCAAAGAAGTGAAAATAGGTGAATTCAAAAATGAAGTTCCATTAGTCATTCCGTTTCCTTTTTTGCAATGTAATAGATGAATTAATTAGATCGTTTTTACTAAACAGTTCAAATTACTGATGAATATTATTATTTTATATTTATCTTTTTTGAAATCATCAATTAATTTAAATTACTTTTCATTTTATACTTATTATAAATTATTAATATATTGTAAATAGCGTATAATAGATAGTAAGTATCTACTTAATGTATTCTCAAGTTTATATAATCATATCTTATTAATTTCATTTTTCAATACTTATACATACGTATCATTTTCAAACTTCTCATTTAATTATAATAAAACAAAAGTGAAATATTTGTATTAGAAAATTAGTTAGTACTATCACTTTTCTGGACAGTAGATATTTTGAAATATTCGAGTCAATTCATCATCAGAGACCAGAAGGTACAAATGTTGCCGCGATAGGAGATTCTTTAAAAGTCGGCGTTGAAATAGCCGCAGTTAACATTTTCGAACTAGTGATGGAAAATAGAGTCATAGTTTTAATTATCTACGATCGAAGAAATTAGACAGAAATATTTGATGCTTCCTAAAATATGTACTTTATTCGTCACATATATGAATGAAGCGATCATTGATTATAATTGTGAATGCCATTATGTCAGAAATTTTCTTATAGATGAGAATTTAACCCCAAATTAATATGCTGTAGACATGGAAATTTTATAAGTATCGATCCAACCAGTTCAGTGTTGCCGAAAGTGACGTATTGTCTAAAAACATATACTTCTCATGACACAATTTAGTCAATAAAATAAAAAGTGATTCGAGGATAGATGTAAATAAGTTATTCATACTTTAAATACTAGTATGTATTATCATAATTGGAAAGTTCGTATTTTAAATACTATTATTTATTGAATCATTTGGTTTACAATGCATTCATTCTTATAATTTACAGTTTATTTCGTTTGATCCGTTGTAATGACATTTTGTGTACAGTTCCCTCTCCATCGTCTATGTTAGAAAATCATAAAAATGACTTAATTCATATTCTTAGAGCAATTTGAGATAATTTATCAGGGATTATCGTTGGTATTACATTATTATCTCACTTTAAAATGTTTATGTCACGCAAAGAAGGATATTCGTGAGAGTGATATACATATATTGCTTGTAGTTCCATGTTCATGTATGTTTGCTTCGAAATTTGCAGATCAAATCACGATATGTCGTAAAGAGTTGTATAATTCTATGAATATACAGAGTTTTGCTTTCAAATCATTTAAATTCACGTATAAATCGAAAACGTGCAAGTGTTACTTCCTCAGGTGGAAAGAGTTAGAAGAAGAAATTATTGGTTATTCAGAATTTCATAGAAATGACTTCACTGAAACAACTTTATCAATTTTTAATGCGCCCCTGCCGCTGGCTGGGAATGAACTTACTAATTTTTCATATTTAAATATTGATTATTTTCATTTTGTTAAAAATGTCACGCAAAATGTAACGTCTACGTTGGTAATCAAAATGTACTTAATCTACTCCATGTTATAAACTGTGCGTGGAAGAATTTGCTAGAATCAATTGGTAACGACATTGAGACTTGGATTCCATTATTTGAAACATTTCTATGTTCGATAAACGACATCTTGATGACGTCTGATAGTTGAAAAATAAACTTAAATACTTGAAATTAAGAATGCTTCCTGGAAGTAAGACTCATCATTAATTTGATATTCACATGTTGTAATAAATATTTTCTATTTATAAATAAAGTATGTTCTTCTATATATAATAAAAAAATCGATTTTTGAAATTTTCTTATATTTTTATTGACATTACGTTCAAAAATTTCCCGAAATGACCAAAATACTTCCATTGGATTAATGACTCGGATGCTGTACCGATTGATGAGATTAAAAGTATTGCACAAAGTTCGTTAATACCATTTCTAATTTTCGATATAGTTGAACTGATTATGATTATTAAATAAAAATTTTAGCCTAAATTTTAATATAATTGAAAACTATTAATATTTTAATAAAAGAATTAGATTGGAATATACAATTAACTTTGATTTGTAAAGAAATCAATAATTAATATTTATATTTATAAAACATTGTGTGATAATAAACATATAAAGATCTAAAAATTTTTTAATTATAGATTGCTATAATGAGAGACGTAATATTTCAACATTAACATTATTATCTATAGTACTTGAAAGTATAATAATGAATACTTATTCGCTAAAGCAGTAATTTAACCTTATAATTACGAATTATTAAATACTATTTAGTAGTTGTGTAAGTTTTTATTGCAGCTAACATATGAAACAGTTGAACAACCTGTGCAATAACATCTTTCGAGTCATAGTCAATACCAATTCACAATCTATGTGAATAATTGAATAGTAAGTAACTTTGTGGAAAATTGGAAAATCTGTTTCGCTATCATCAATATAAGGTCTGACATAATTTCATTTTCACGACGTTTTACTTGGAATAATTAAATCAGACTAATCAATATATATATACATACACATCCTAAGAATGCAAATAAATCGGTCAAATGATATTTACATGTGTGTATTGTAGATATGAACTAAAAATTTTAGTACTAGTAATACTAACATTATTTTAATGAATTCGTTATTTTAAGGAAACGTAACTATTATATTTTACAATTTTTTAAAGATCAATGTTCCTAAAGATGGTAATCTTTACAACATTAATCTTATCAGAGTTAAGATCATAGGGAAGAGAGAGGATGGTTGTAAGTTGTCAATTTTTTGAATACGGTTAGGTAATACCTTTTACATTTACAATTTATAACTAAAGAATTTATAACAAATTTATAACTAAATTTCTTATACGAATATTTTATTTATCGTGTGTCAATTAATATCTATTAATTGATAGGGAAAGAGGAACAAAGAAACTGTAAAAATCGTTCCTATTGTATCTACAGTAACCTTTGCGACATTTGAAGTATTACATTCATCCCAATGTTACTAGTCCTCGGTTTCCCTTGCAAGAAGTTGCCTCTTTTTCAAACATTTATCATACTTACATAAGCACATATTGAATGAAAGTAGCTACAATAAATAAGACGTTATTGAATAGAAACCCTGTAAAGATAATGCTGGTGCAATTGCTTCAAGTATATATAATATTAAATATAAGAACGCGTAATGCCCGAAAGTGTCACATAAATAAATTCGTCTAACACTGTGTGTTAATGAAAATCCTTTTATCCCTTTGGCATCTCATGAGTCGTTCTTTCAATTCCTAACTCCCACCTCTGTTTAACACAAAGTAACGGTTAGTGAGAAGCACATATGTAACTATTACTGTCTTTTTTCTTCTATTATATCGCGAGACTATGTCCTGCTATTAATAGAAGGAACGCTTCGTTTACTCTAATGAAGTTTGGGGGCTAAAAAATTTTCTGGGGAGATTTTCGTGTTTATTCCCTAACGATAAGCTGACGATGTACAATAAAAACGAACAATCTAATACGTGTTTTCAGATAATCGTACAATATAATTTAAGAATTATGAATAAACTTTTCTTGTTATAAAAAAAGAATCATTAAAATTGTAGAGAAATTCGACAGTACATAGAATCCAAGTGAATGGAAAGACAAAACGGACGTAAAGGGATTCTCGAAACTTCTAAGGACTACTTTCTTGGGTCCTTGAAGAAGATTGCAGCATGAAACCAATGAAACACGCTCAGAAGTAAAAACTGAACGGTCAACTCAATGCGAGTCCTCTGTGTGGGAAGAAATTCAACGGTTTTTCTGATAGATATGAAGGGAGAACAACAAATCATTCGAATATCCTACCTAATACCTTATATATGGACAACACTAAAAGAAGACTAAAGAAAAAGCATCTATAGAATCTTCTAACGCTATCGCTCATCTAGCAAAATTATAGCGCAACTATGTTCCTTTAATGAGAGTGGACAAAAATCCACACAAAACCGATATAACAACCTGCCGAATGTCCATCAAAACAAATTACAAGAGCTTTAGTCGTTAATAAATAAATAAAATCATTCCTTATATTCTTCCATTGTGTACATACTGTTATCATATACGTACATATTAATTACATCCGTTTTATATACATACTGTTTTTTCCTCATACTTTAAAACTTCAGATCATGCTTCACTCTTCGTTAGAATTGTCGAATCCAGCCCCTATATTAAATTATGGGTTCACAACATGTAACGTGCCTCTGTTAAGTTAAGTTGTTTCACGGATAGTGAATTAAGAACACTGACGCATACGAGTGGATCGTGTTCATGCACTCTCAACGAATAATGCGACTCAGCAGAGATAGTAATGAAAATATTCGTACAACATGTATCTTGTAAGGATAATACAGGTGAGAGTAGAATTGATATAATGAGTAATAAATAACTACTACATACTACATAGCATTCAACTACGCGAAGCACACTCTATGCTCAGACATTAACAACTGAATCACGCGCCAATGAAATAGACCATATTGACATTCTCCTTCGGAAGAAAACATCGATGTCGGTCGTGATGTCAGCGCCTTTACATTCATGGTCATAGCAATCTTTCATATCTTTATGCAATACATCTGTTTCTCATATTGAATTTCTATATTATAAAAAAGATTACATTATGTTATGCGTACAAATAGAGACATGATTGAATATATTGAATATATAATATTTTTTGTACATTCTATATACATACTTTTATTACGTTTCCTGCCTTCTTTGCAATAATTTATCAGTTATAAATTGAGACTATCAGTTATAAATGAGCTCTGATTAAAAAGCAATCAACCCTCAATGATTTGAAATTGAATAAATTAAGTAATATGAAAGTTTTTACTTAGAGAGGTGCTTTATCTATATTGGACATGTTTCATTCCTTATTTTTATTCTACAACATTTTTTCAATAGCTTATACAATATATAGTAGAGCATATTCAAACTGTAGCTATAGTATATAGATTATAGTAGTATAAGCACGAATAGACAAGTCTACAATGAAATTACGACTTGACAAGTTTAACAGCTGTATGCGAGACTTGTTCTATCAATTGCCATAATTAAAATGGTTCTATATAGTATAATACGGCATAATTTGGTATAATGTATGTTCAAATGTGTAATGGGTAGACAAATATACTTCCACATAATATGCCATCGCATAATACGTCATTACAGTGTAATGAATGTTGCTGAAGCGTGTAGAATCGTGTAATAAGTCGTAATATACTGTAATTTGTCATTACGGATTACATTGTTCCATGATTTGTCGTATAATTGCATATGATAAATGATATGCATAGAATGTTGCTGTTCGAAACGACAGCAATGGCAATATCATGTCATAATATGAGTTTAACATGGTATAATACGTTATAATACGGAAAAATATAGTTATGGATGTGGTTGTGAATTGTAGAAAATTATACTACGGAATTATATGCGGAATATGTCATTATGCTGTATCTAATGGTGCTCAAACGTGTAGAACCGTTAAGACGTAATATATTGTAATTAGTTGTTACGGATTGTTGCATAGTTTGTTGTATAATTGCATAATGTGTTGAATCAGATGCACAGAGTGCCGCAGTTCGTAAAAATAGTAACAGCTATCACGTAATAATACGATTGTTGCCATATAACATGGTGCTATATTAATTTGGTATGATATTGTTACAAATGTGACAGTAATGTGTAGACAACTACACTATTACATAATATGAGTTATATGTCAACATAGTGTATCGAACGTGGCTGAAGCGTGTAGAAACGTGTCATACGCCGTAATATATTATAATTTGTCATTATGGATTACACTGTTGCATGGTTTGTTGTATTATTGCATAAAGTGTTCAATGAGGTGCATAAAGTGCTACGGTGCCTAAAGATAGTAATGGCTATATCACGTTATAATATGATTGTCACCCTATATCTTAGTACAATATAGTATAATATGTCATAATTTGGAACCATAAAGTTACAAATATGGTTGTGATATGTAGACAACTATACTACGACATGGTATGCCTAATATGTTATTATGCTGTACCGAATGTTGTTGAAACGTGCAGAATCGTTTAATAAGTCGTAATATATTTTAATCTGTCATTATGGATTTCACTGCTGCATAATTTGATATATTATTGCATAATATGTAAATGAGTTGCATAGATTGTTGTCGTTCATATTGATAACAATGGCTATATCACGTTATAATATGACTGTTAACGCATAATATGGTACAATGCGGTAAAATACTGCAGAATTGGTACAATAAAGTTTGAGATGTGGTTGTAATATGTACGAAGTATATAACGACATGATATCCCTAATATGACGTTATTCTGTATCGAACGTTGCTGAAACGGAAAGAACCGTTTAATAAGTAGTAATATATTGCAGCTTGTCGTTACGTATTACACCGTTGCATAATTTGATATATTAATGCATAATATGGCCAATGAGATGCATTTTTTGTTGCGGTTCGTAAAGATAGTAGTGGCTATATAATGTTATAATATGACGCATACCCTGTATTCTTGGGACAATATGGTATAATACGTCAAAATTTTGAACCATTCAGTTACAAATGTGGATGTAATTCTAGACAACTATACTACGACATGATATGCGTATTATGCCATTATGCTGCATCGAATGTTGCTGAAACGTGCAGAATCGTTTAATAAGCAGTCATATGTTGTAATTTGTCATTACCTACTTCATTGCTGGAAAATTTGATGTGTTATTGCATAATATGGTACATAAGATGCTTTGAATATTGACGTAACGACAGCATTTGTTATATCATATTACCATAAGATTTTTACCCTATATCTTGGTTCAATATCTTATAATACGACATGATTTGGAACAACATAATTACAAATGTGGCTGTAATTTTGTAGACAATTGTACTACCACATGATATGCGTAATATGTCATTATGCTTTGTCGAATATTGCTGAAACGTGTAAGTTTGTTTAATAAGTTATATATTCTAATTATCATTACGGATTACACTGTTGCATAATTTGTGGTGTTATTGCATTATACGACTAATGAGTTGCATAGATTGTTGCTCTTCGTAATAATTGTAATGTATATATCATAATATATTATGATTATTTTCATACAACATGGTACATTATGGTATAATATTGCCAAATGTGGTTGTAATGTGTAGGAGATACTAAGACATATTCGTAATATATCATATGCTGTATCGAATGTTGCCGAAACGTGTAGAATCGTTTGATAATTAGTAACATAGTGTAACTTGTCATTACGTATAACAGTATTGCATAATTAGATGAACTGTTGCATAATATGGTCAATGAGATGCATTGAGTTTTGTGGCTCGTAGCGATAGTAATGGCTACATATTTTATTGTTGTCCTATGACATGGTACAATACGGCTTAATTTGATACAATATTGTCACAAATGTGACAGCAACATGTAGACAATGATACTACTCCATAAGGTGCGTAATATGCTTATATAGTGTATCGAATTTTGCTGAAGGCTGTAGAATCGTGTAATAATTCATAATGTATTGTAATTTGTCATGACGAATTACACTGTTTCATAATTTGTTGTATAATTCCCTAATATATTAAATGAGACGCATAGAATGCTGCTGCTCGCAAAGACAGCAATTGCTATATCATGTTATAATATGATTCTCATCCTATTTGTTGGTACAATATGGTATAATACTTCATAATTTGGAACAATGTAGTAACAAATGTGATTGTAGCTTTTGGGTAACTATACTACGACATGACATGCGTAATATGTCATTATGCAGCCACGAATGTTGCTGAAACGTATTGAATCATTTAGTATGTATTAATATATTGTAATTTGTCATTATGGATTGCACGGTTGCATAATTTGTTGTAATAACGCATCACATGGTAAATAAGTTGCATAGATTATTGTTGATCGAAACGATAGTAACGGTTATATCGTGTTATAATATAATTGTTGCCCCATAACTTTTTACTATACAGTATAATACTGCATAGATTGGTATAATATAGTTTCAAAAGTAGCTATAATATGTAGACAAGTATACTACGACTGATATATTTATTATGCCGTTATGCAGTATCGAATGATGCTGAAATGTTTAAAGTCGTTTGATAAGTGTTAATATATCATAATTTGTTACATTATTGCATAATAAGGTCAATGAGATGGATAGTTTGTCGCGGTTCGTAACGGTAGTCTACGCTATATCATGTTTTAACATGATTGTTGCTCAGTGATATTGTATTATATGGCGCAATACGGAATAATTTGCTGTAACACAGGGCCAAGTACGATAGTTTAATGTAGAAACCTATACTACGAAATTATGTGTGCAATATTATACTGCATCGAAAGTTGCTAAAACGTGTAAAATTGTGTAATATGTCGTAGTATGTTGTAATTAGACATTACTGATTACACTGATTTATAATTGTTTATACTATATATAATATGATATACGAGATGCAGAGGGTGTTACCGTTAGTAGCGATTGCATACGCAAAACATTTTATGATTGTCAACCTACAATTTGGTACTATGTGGTATGATACGGCATAATTTATCCGTGTTTAAGTCCATAGTTCTGTACGGAGCTCCGATCTGATATAAAAACCTGGGAGATAGAAATGGAGGAAAGGTTATCCTCCCTCTAGCGCAACGTTGGTTGGCCAATAGAATGTTGAGATGTTACAGAACGATCTCTTTTCAGGCAGATCTGACATTGGCTAAAGCAGATGCGAGAATATACCGTCGAGTGGACGCGATGAAGAACGAGAAATACACAGTTTTCGAATCGGAAATTGAGGGCCTGTGGTCACATGTCCATGGACGAGCTCTTGGTGCATGGAAGGAAGAATTGCTCGCGACTGGAGCCGGAATCAAACGAGCGGCCAGACCGGTGATCGTAAACTGGAATCGGAGTTACGAATGCGACAAAGGTCTAAGGCTGACATACAGAGTTACGCAGATAATATCCGGGCGTGGATGCTTTGGTTAATATCTGCACATGATAGGCGCAGGTGGGACGGCGAATTTCAGAGAATGTAACGCTGACGTCGACTCGGCGCTGCACTTGAGACGCGTACCGAGATTTCCGAGCAACTAGCAACTCTCACAGGCGTAACTGGGGACGATCTCTTTCCCGCCGTGATAGTGAGAGCTCTGCTCGTTGACGACCAGCACATGAAGGCGGTCATAGATATTTGCGAAATAACCATTATGATAAAGAAGCGAAGGAAAGAATCCGGGGGCAAACAAACCCTGCCAGCAGGCACACAAGAGCGACGAGGAGATGTTGCTCTTGTTTCCGCTGTACTTAAATGAGAGAGAGAGAGAGAGCGGCTTCCGTTTAAAAACGAATCCCGCGTAGTTGTTTTCGTATCCTGAACTGCCTGGGCAAGACACTGCGGCGAGCAAGTATGTTTAGATATCCGCGTCTTGGGAGTGGTCTTAGAGCTATCTCTGTATCGCCCGTGGTAGCGCGTGGCCTCTTCCATTTCCTTTTTCACATGCAGAAATGCCCGCATGTTAAACTGAAGGCCGATCTCCCAGTAAATACTTACAGGTGAGAGCGAAGTAAGATTGAATGTAATTCTTCAATGTCGCTTCAACCTTGGCTTATGAAATGGAGAAACCAACAAATAAACAATAAAACCACAACCAGTGAAGGAAATGCAGCGAGGGGAACTATAATGTTTGCGCATTCCAAGAGCAGTACTGAGAGGATTGCACGCCAACGGGGAGACCATGAAGAATCGATTTACTAGAGCAATCCTGTCTCCCTCCTTAAACGTCTGCAAGGATGAATTGCTGTGGAGGATTTAGTCGGTAAAAATCAGATCACATCACCTATTTCTCTCCCTTTAGAGAGCTGGATGTCTTTTGAAGATTTCCTCAACATAAAAAAAAAAGAAATGTGTCAGGTTTGGGTTCGGTCTGTGTTCGCATTGTATTTCACTACTTTATAGATGATGCTATAATTATATTCCGCTAGATTAATTCTTCATCTAAGAATGCGGGAGGTTGAACATTTTCATCCATACTAGCGAACGATTGTCAGTGGCAATGTTGAATTTATATACATGTAAGGCTGAAAACGTTTTACCGCGTATGTGGTTGCGAGTCACCCTTTTGCTTTGTCAAACCGTTTAATTCCGCTACTTATGAAACATGCAAAGCGTATGTATCGTAGGGATCTTCAGACCCCTAACGAAATATTACGTCATTTCGCAGAAGGGACTTGAATCGTTTTGAAATTTGTGAAAACTTATCGATGAAGCGGTGATAACATCCCGCATGTCCCAAACACTCGCGTATGTTTGTCATTGTTCTCGGAACCGGAAATTCGCTGCCAGTAGCTATTTTTCCCGGACGCGTCTTTGCACCCTTCTCGTTTATTATTTGGCCTCAGTACGCCACCTCACGATATAATCCGCATTTCGATATTTGGATCATTAGCCTTCACACAATCGCTTCGCTATTTTATCGAATTTAGGACGATTTTCGTCAGGAGACCTCGCGTACATTACAATGTCATCTATGTAGATAAACAACTCTGTTACTTACAAACCGGTTAATATCCTATCCATCAGTCCCTGGAATGCTGCCGGTGCCAACCGAATGGCATATGTTTGCATTCATAATGTACGTACGGTTTACAGAAGGCTGTTTTAATCCGCATTCATCTCCTCTATGCCTACTGATAGAACCCACTTACTAGATCGGAGGCTCTAAAATACTTTGCCCTGCACTGTTGATCCTTCATTTCTAAAATAGCGGCAAGTGACTGCGGGTCTGCCAACGATTCCTCAGTAAACGCGATGTAGCAGATTACCATCCACCACCGTTTGTTACTGCTCATCAGACATAATCGGCACTATCAACAATGACGCATTTTATGGCGATTTGAAGATTGGACTATAACGTTTTCTAAATGTTCTGTGATGAAGTAGGTCAGGCAGGTAAAACGATTTCTTAGTATTCCGCTGTAGATAGATTTATTTTGCTAGCGATTCGGTTCGCTTTCCAGGCTAGTCGCAGTTCGCTATTTAATCTCTCAGTGTACTCTTAGTATAGTCATACACTAGTGCGCATAATATTGACCTGCGCACGGTAAGAACAAGGCTTGTCCTTCGCATTTCAATAGTATATTCCACGTGTGAGTCGTAAATTCTACTTACTTCCCTGTTCTATGAAAGCAACATTTCCTGGCATCTGTTAGCCGCTACAAATGGTTACACAAACATAGCCCTAACTCACTACACACTAATGCATATGGACACGTATACGATTATTTTCTCTTTTTTTCCATATCTATAGTACTTTGCAATTTGTCCAATAGGGACATTCAATAAATTGATGAGAAGGCTTGAGTTGATATCACGAAGAGTCAGTCCCAAAAGTATTTATACCCTCATTGCATATGGGAGAATTTTGTTGAAATCAAACGATGCGAGTAGTATGTTGCAACAAACATTTTACTATAAATGAACATATGTATAAATTTTATTTATAACTAATTGTAACAAAATTGATGAAATAATGACAAAAATATATTGATTTTAGTCTACATATTGCCAGTATATGTTTTGTCAATTATCGCATATTATAGCAGATTCTTTGCTTTATATTAATTTTATAGTATACTGTGGATCCACCTGTGTGCCTTATTACATTGTTCAATCGATTTGGCATATATTCTACCTGTTTTAAAATAAAACTTCGTTCAATACTATTCCAAACTTCCAAATTTTTCTAATTTATCATTTCTATATTGGAAATTTTATGCTCGCGGATTGTTTTGTCTATTCCCGCGCATAGATTTTCTATAGGATTTGTATCATGACTCTGATGAGGCATACGTAAAAAGTAGGGAACGTGGTAAGGTATCCACACACGAGTAATCTAATCAGTATGCTCTGGGTCGTTTTCGTGTTGGATATAGTAGCCATCTTGTAGACCCAACTTAGTCGCACTTCAGATTTTCTTCGAGTATATTTACATACTTTCTCTTATCCATAATTCAATCCATAAAGACAAGATTGCTTACTCCGCGTGCTGCCATGCAGCCCCAAACTATATCGGAACATCGGCCGTTCATTACAAACGGTGCCAAACTTTTTAATTCTAGTTATTTACTAGGCTTGCACTAAACATTTCCTCTTTCGTCATTCAAAAATATTAAATTTCGACACATCTGAGAAAGTAACTTTTGACCAAAGGTATTACTTCTGATTTCTGTACTCTTTTGCAAATTATACTTACCCTATTCTGTTAACTTTACTATTGAACGACTTCTATCTCATTGTCCGACCATGAAAAACTTTTCAATATTCTTCGACAAGTTTCAGCATAAAATTTCTTATTCAACATACAGTTGCACACTGTAGCTAAATGCATTTTGTTGCACTGCACTTACTATAGTCTCCTTCTCGGACGGGTAAAATCTTTGTTCTTCTAGAACGTTTGTTATTTAACCATCAATCGTTTGCTTTTATCCGTTTAATGATGAATTTGGTAGTCAACTTCTGTCTACTATTTTTTCTACCTGAACACACCTTTTGCCCATTTGGGCTTTAGGTGTAATTCGAATATTATTCGACGCTCTACTAGATTAGTCGCGGACTTATTCCGACTCATTTCTGATTCTGCGTATGAGAGTGTCCATAACTTTTCCATCCCTACCACCACACCCCCAGCTTGTCCTTTTTTGAATTGCTCTTCGATATCCGTTATAAAGGCTTTAAACAGCGTGGAGCAAAGTGGATGATCATCACCGCTTCTTCGGCCCAACACTCTCCGGACACCTTTTCATCCACCTTGATTTTGATCCTGGACTCTATGTAGATTTCTCTTGTCCTATCCACCAGTTTCCTAATAATACCTGCATTTTCCATAGTTTCCCATAGCTTTTGTCTACATATATTAACGAAGGCAGCCTTTAGGTCTACAAATAGTTTGAATAACTTTCCTTTCTTCTTCTATGTTGCTTTTTCTATCACATGCTGCAGAATATAAATATTATCCACTGTCCCCCTTCCCTTTCGAAAATCTGTTTGGGTATCGGGCAGCACCTTCTTTGTTTCAATCTCTTTCTGATCCTTTCATTTACAATTACTGCATATATCTTGTATGCGATATTAAACCGTGATTAAATCACTCCTCTACAATTCTTTTACGCTATCCGGTCTCCTTTTTTATATAGGAGTGAAATTATACCTGTTCTCCATTCGTGCGCCATTCTTTCTCCTTCCCACACCCTTTTGATTAGTTCCACCATTTTTTCACTCGTTTCACTGTTCATGAATTCTTATGTTTCACTGGGAATTTTATACTCCACCGTTGTTTTCCCTTGTTAAGTATCATCAATTGTTCTTCTATCACTTCTGTTCTAAGTCCTTGTTTGTCATCAATACCCTCCTCTCCCTCACCGTATCCCCTTGACCTTCGCCACTTATTTTTGCTTTCCGATCAATATAGAAGCATCATACACAATCTCGGTTGATTTGTCGTACCTTACGGAGGTCTGATACAGTATCGCTTACGAGTTCCAATTCATAATATCATAGTGTTCGTGAAAACAAACGCCAATTTCGCACCTTAACACAAAGGGATAGGAACGAACCATTGGAATGAATACACTGGCTAAACAACATCACCCTGCGGGGATCTCTGAGTACAGGGGTAAACAATTTTCTAACCAAACCGAAAGAAACTACTCCATTTAATCATACACCCACGCAGTACAACCCGATGCATCACCTACAAATGACCATGCTACCGTCCATGCAATAGACGACACAAGATCATGCCCTTGCAATAGCGAAACTAATCAGCCCCAAATCAATAAGGTACATTTCAAAAATCTCAAACAATCGAATTTGCGCATATGTTGACAAAAAAGAAACTGTGCTGCACTTAACAAATCAGCACAAAACAATAACGGTCAACAACAATATGCTAAACTTAAGAACAATGTTAACTCCGGACCAAAGAGTAATTCTATCAAACGTTGCCCCGGTCATACCCAACTCAGTATTTGAACTAATTTTCAAAAAAAAGAACGTCAAGCTATGTTCCAGAATAAAAACCCTGAAAGCAGGCACGTCCGACCGGAATACGCCCACATCCAGTTTCAAAAGACAGGCATATATTGACCACGATGACGTTGGAAGAATCCCATCCACCTTTCTAATAACTTTTGAGGATACATCTTACCGTATTTTCACATCCATCGACAGCCTCCTCTACTTCCGATGTAAACAAGAAGGTCACTTATCGAAAGATTGCCCGCTAACCCAAAATTCAAACATAACCGATACGACAATCCCAAATACAAATACAACGATCCTCACCCCAACTCAATCCTCCAAATTGCCGGTTAAGAAGATTCCCATCACTACCGAGACAAACATCGACAACGCCAAACAACCAACGAATAAATTACCTACAGAGTAGCCACCAATCCCCTTCAGTTCCAAAAGACTACTGTCGCAATCATCAACTGACGACAAACCGGGCTATGTTAACTTAAACGACACAGACTCCATACCCCCACCAAACAATTCACATAAAAAAAATCGATATAGCCAAACTGAAACGACTTTCTTCCCAATCTCCAGTTTTCGATTCCGCCAAACTAGAGGAAATGTTAGCTCCAGCAGAAGAAATAATAAATAAAAAAATCCTTCACACTCCCAGCTAAATTATTCAAAGATCAAGAGTCTCCTCCAAGAAACCTTCGGATCAGCACACCCATTGCAAATCGCAAGAAACTACACCGATAACATTCCGACCATTTTTCAAGTTCTTGAAGAAATCTACCCCCATCTAAACGAAAGAAGCATAAAGAACAGAATACATCGACTCTGCAAAAAGCTCTCCAAATCGACTGACACACCTGAATCGTCATTCAGCTGCTCACCAGAATTCGACATAGAATTTTCACGAGAGCCGTAATGGCAGCAAAATCCAAATTTAATGCCCCACTGAATACATTATGAAAACAATAATACAATGGAACATAAAAGGTTACTATACCCATTACGAACAACTACAGATACTCATAAATGATTTCAGTCCTAACATTCTGCCTTCGAGAAACAAATTTGAAAAAAACCACTAGCCTACACTTAAACACTTCAACACCTTCGTCAAAAACCGGGTAAACGAAATTCACGCCAGCGGAGTAGTGGCCATTGTAACTTTGGGCAAATATGGTTCTGCTGAAATCCCATTAAATTCAAACTTAGAAGCCGTTGCAATATCTATTTCATTTCCAGAAAGAATCCACATCTGCAATATCTACATTTCTAATAGCTTCCTCCTTGAGTTACAAGACCTAGAAGATTTAATAGTTCAACTTCCAGCTCCCCTGATCCTGTCCGGAGATTTTAATAGCCATCACACACTCTGGGGTTCGACCATAACTGACAGAAGGAAAAAGACTGTTGAAAATCTGCTTAACAACCAGGATTTAATCTCATTGAACACACATTCCCCAACGCACTTCAGCACTGGAAATGGCAAAACAAGTACAATTGATTTAACCTTTTCCAGTCCACAGATAGCTCAACACCTAAAATGGAATACTTCGAAAGAACTATATGACAGCGGCCATAAAAATTATTTTCCATAAAAATTACCCATGGAGACAATACCACAACAACTCAAAATTACCTCCAACCAAAATGGCATATAAGAAAAACAAACTGGCTAATATACCAAGAAAACATAGTGCTTCAACTCACATAGAAAGAAACAGATCCCGAACTCGACCCAGCCCGGATTAACGAAATAATAAAAAATTTGCAATAAATCATAACCTCAGCCGTAGACAAATCCTTTGGAATTCTCAGACTGCAGACAATCAGGGAAAGACCGGTACCATGATGGAACGAAGAATGCAGATCGCTATGAGAGTGAGTTTTCAATAGAGCAAAGAAACATCCCATAAACGAAACCTAACTGAGTTATAAAGGAAACACGCCAATTTCGGTAGAATGATTAAGGAAAATAAAAAACAATCATGGAGAAACTACATATCATTAATAAATCCACAAACACCAACATCTGCAGTATGGAAAAAAAATCAAATGCATAAATGGTTCCAAATCCTCTACGAATATCCAATTCCTGCAATCTAATGATGGCAGAACCGTAACTCAAGCCTACGACATTGCTAAAGCACTAGCTAAATAATTCCATGAAAATTCAAATAACATATACTCACGACATCCAGCAATAATCTACAACAATATACACCCTGATCTGATTCGCAACGGTAGCAATTCATTTCTAAGCTCACTTTTAACACCCAAAGGAATAAGCTCCGCCCCAGGACCAGATAGTATGACCAACTTACTATTAAAAATGCTCCCTAATACTGGAATAAATTATCTGTTAAAAATCTTCAACTGTATATGGATCTGTAAAGTTTTTCGCGAAAATTGGCAAAAAGCAATAGTAATTTCAGTTCCTAAGCCAAACAAGTGCAAACTACACCCTAACAGCTATCGCCAAGTTTCCTTAAATAATACCATGTACAAACGACTAGAAAAAATCGTAAACCGTAGGCTTTGGTACATTGGCTAGATGGTACATTGAAGTAGAAAAAACTTCTTAACCCAATCAATACGGTTTCCGACATTTTCGACAGGGTCCTAACGACCCTGGAAACAAATATCTGCGACTCCTTCCTCAACGAAGAATACATAGCCGCCTTATGCCTCGATATTTAAGAAGCCTTCGATACAATTTCGAGAACCAAAATGATTAATTCCCTCTTTGAGATAAAAGTAAATGGCAGTATGCTACCTTTTATAACCAACTTCCTACCCAATAGGTCAATCCAAGTCAGAGCAAATGAATCTCTGTCACATCCAGTTAGAATCAAAAACGAAGACCCACAAGGATCAGCAATGAGTACCACACTATTTTTAATAGGAATCAACGACATCGCCATCAACCTCAAGCCACCAATAAAAACCGAGCTATTTGGGGATGATATAACAATTACATGTAGAGGGAAAGATATAAGTTCCATTAACGGACATTTGCAAACAACCATCAATGCCCTTCAGGACCGATAAAAAAAACGGGCTTAACATTTTCTCCCAAAAAATCAAAGGTATCTTATTCACTAAAAAAACCAAACTCAGTCCCCCACCTAAACTGTATCTGAATAATCTTGATATAAATTTCACTGACACCATCAAAATATTAGGCCTTATTTTCGATAAAAAATTATCTCGGGCGCCATACCTAGAAACCATAAAAATGTCCTGTATTGAAATACTTAACACTATAAAAACCTTTTCCAATAATAACTGGGGAGCGGATAAAGACACTCTTTTGGAAACGTACAGAGCGTTAATCAGATCCAGACTGGATAACGGCTCTACCGTTTAAAACTCAGCCAAAAGCTCCACCAAGAAAATGATATAACCAACCTCCCACACAGCTATGAGACTAGCCACAGGTACATACCGAACATGCTCCACAAACAGTCTACTATTCGAAGACAAAGTAATGGCAGTTGAATCCAGAAGCAAGTTCCTAACTCTTAAATACGCACTAAAAGTCTCATCCACCCTAAATAATCCTTCCTACAACAACATGTTCTCCAATAAATACAAAGCTTTCAACATCAATAAACCCAAAATTCCTTCCCAATTCCATGTCAGACATATCAAAGTCCTTCAATCCGCCACTTTCAAAATCCATCCCATCATTGAACGTAAACTACCACAAATCCCTCCATGGACATTAAAAACAAAACCAACAAATACCAGTCTTGTCGAACTACCCAAAAGAATCCTCAGTTCGATTTCTAACTAAATAACAACTACTCCCAACTAAGCAAGATTTACACTGATGGGTCAGAAACGGACACTGGAGCTGAACACGCCATTATCACAGGAGAAGCCAAAAAAAACACAAAATTTCCCTTCTTCATCATCCATCTTCACAACCGCAACTTATGCCACCCTGGAAGCTATTAAATATGCACACTCAAATAACGAAGACCAGATCGTCCGAATCCATGAGCGTTACAAAATTCCTAACGAAATCATGTGATCAAGAAAACCCAAACCTAACCCAAACCAACTAATATCCACCATCCAAGATCTAACCACAACCAACCTAACACAAACGCCACAGTCATCTGGATTCCAGCTCATCAAGGAACAGAAGGAAACGGAAAAGCCGACGCAGCAGCGAAAGAAGCCACCGTTCCCTTACTCACCAACAATCGCAACCATTTTCCAATCCCCTGCGACGACCAAATAAACCATTGCAGAAAAGTAGCAAAAATAAATGGAACAATACATGGAAAGCAACTAAAAGCACCCAAAACTACACAAAAATATCCAAGACATTCACCAACAAACATCAAACTTTAACAACAGGAAAGAAGGAATAATTGTTACACGCCTAAGAATGACCCTGGATACCAAGCTGACACATGAATACAAAATCAAAAAACTACACCACCCACCTGCACTTATTGCAATAACCTTCCATTAACAATAATCCACATACTGCACGAATGCCACACCACAGAAACCTAAAGACTGAAATACGGAATCAACGCAAACATAAACCTGACTTCTCAAAATGACATACAAAGAGTATTAAAATATCTCAAAAACATAAATTACTTCACACATATCTAATGGCACAGTCGTCGCTCATTGTCAATGCGACATGAAAGAAAAATAGAAAAGGAGGAAGAAGCAGAAGCATCATAAAGTGATTTCCCGATTCATCGATTTTAATTTCTTTGCTGAACAGAGATCTCTTTTTTCTTCATTTGTTAATGTAGCGTCAGATTTCTTTTTCTGATTTCGTACTCTTGACTTCTAGTTCCTTCTCTGCTTTCTCTCTTGGTTTTCTTTCGAACGTTCTTCAGAATTTAGCTTCCTCTTTCAGACATGTTTCTTTATTCCCATTATCCTCTTTCCATTTTAAGCAGTATTTCTAAACTCCTTTTGGTCTTGCTTCATTCGCTAATCCACCATCACTTTTAACCATTACTACATTTACATCAGCGTTTCCTTCTCCATCTCACTTTTGTTATTCTTTTCTCGACCACGACTATTTCTATCCAACTTCCTTCCAAAGTACCTTCTTTGTATGCTTGATAATATCATATTTCCTGCTGATTCCACTTTATTATTTCTTTTACTTCCTTCAGCTTCTTTCCTTTCTTCTTTCTTGTCTTGAATCCTAACCTACTATATAACGGCATATGATCTGACTCAATTCTGTCCAAAACTCTAAATCCCTCAATTTCATATATTCCCTCCGTATTTAATACTGAGTGGTCAATTACCGTGTGCCCCGTGCTACCCACGAATTCGTGTATTCGACTCTTCCAATGCTCTTAATTTTTCCGTTAAGTATATGCCACCCGTTTTATTCCATTGCATTCAGCAGTTGCTCCCCCCTCTTTATTGCTCCTCTTGTCTCCGGATTAACTACCTTCCCCTTCTCCGTCACAAATTCCACATTTCTCGCCTGTCCTTGCGTTAAAGTCCCCTCCAATCAGTATTTTAATTCGTTCCTTTTCCTCCTGTTCCAACTCTACACGCTCCATCATTTCCTTTACTCCTACTTTGCAATAATCTGTCCATACAATCCACATGCCTGTTCTCAAACTTATCCTCTTCCCCATCGCTACACTTTTTCGTTTCATTTCTTGCTTTTCTTCCACTATTTCCACTCTCGATCCGTTTACAAGCCCTCAACATGCTCTGCCTTTTATGTTTGCCGTGCGTACTGGCATTCTCATGTGTAATCTTTCGGCAGTATTTTCTTCAGTTTTTCACATGACTTTTCTTCCACACACGTTACGAAATGCCTACATAATAGAATTTCTCCATAAAATCTCAGAAGTCCTTCTCTTGTTTAATCAATTCATTCACATTGCAGAACAGCACACCACACCCTGCCTCACCTCAGTCCTCCACTGCCCCTTCCTCTCCTATCAGGCATTCCTCCCACTAGATCCGTTTATATCATTTTATTCAACACATGTTTTCATATAACTATCTATCGTCTTTTCTCCCTCTTTTCTTTTCTCTCTTACAATCTGTCTCAGCTCGCTTGTATTTCCCTTTACTACCTCGACAGAGATTTTACTTCCTCAATGTAAACTCCATCTTTCAAACTTCTCCCCTTTGTCATTACATATTCTTTTCTAGTCCGTGAGCTTTGTAACAACTATTTTTCCTCCTCTATTAAAGCATACCTTCCCTGCGGCTCCTATTTCTACATACGCCATTAAATTTTCTTTTAAAAATCTTTTACCTCCTCGAAAATTCTTCACCCACTCCACCCATTTCGCATCCATTATTATTATATTTCTTTTCCTATTTTGCCTTTTCTTCCTTTCCTCTTTCAGTTCCAAAATAATTATTCTTCCTTCTAGCTGTTCTTTCTCCTTTTCCCATTTATGTCTCTCCCTCCTGCTTCATCTCTTCTCTCAACTTCTCTATTTCTGTTACATATTTCTGAAGCACTCCTTCCAATGTGTTTTTTAATGTAGACTCTTTGTCATTTATCCTTCCTTGCCCGTTCCTCTTCAATCTTACATTCAACAGATCCCTCTGTCCTGCTCCTTTCCTTACCGGCCATAAATTTTAACATGGTTACTCTGTTTCTGCTTGCTCTTATTCTCATGCTTACCTCTTTCCCTTAATCTTCCTTCTATGCTCTTTGTTCTTTCTTCTGCAGTTAGCTCTGCCTTAATCCTTCTGTTATCCCTTTGTTTCCAGCTTTCACCTCTCGCGCCCCCTTTTTACTTTCAAAATCGAATATTCTGTCACGAATCCTTTATCTTTTTCCTATTCCACAAACCCGACCTCTCACCTCAAACTCACTTCTGATTGTTGATGTTATTTTTACAAAAGTTCGAAATATACAAGTTTGTTGACGCTCACTCAACCGACTGTAAACTGTAGAAATTATTTTTGATATGAAATGACTTTGTAAACAGAACAATCGTCTCTGCTCTGAATGGTACGAATAATTCTATGGACTGATATTCCGTACTATGTAACGTAAAATCAATACAATTTTGTTATTGGTTAATGAATTTAGTTTGAAGTTGGTATGAATAAACATTATATATGTATTCAGCTATAGTAAAAAATTTATTGCAGAATTTCACATGCATCGTTTGATTTCAACAAATTTTTCCCATAAACAATGGGAGTAGAAATACTAATGGAATCGACTGCGGATGATTCATCACTAGCAATCATCAGTATAGCAATTGCAAAGTATGTTGTTCAGAAAGGAAGTATTCGGGATATTTCCTGCGTAATCGTTTAGGAAAGTTTGTTACGTATAAGTTTCTGGCTATCATTTATCATTGGTCATTAGCGTGATTTTCTAATCGTGCTTTGTATGTGCTACATAAGCGTTCTATTTCCTCTGACGCTGACTTAATTTTCAGAACTTTGCGTTCTTCATCGTATGTACTATGGTGCATTGACGATGGTTCTGAGAATAATGGATAATAATGCTTCTACTTTAGTTATGTGACTTTTGGCTGCGAAACCGCACAATTCAATGCCGTATGTCCAGATTGGCTTGATGACGTATTTATAGATTAATAATTTGTTATCTTTATTAAGTTTCGAGCTTTTACCAGTAAGCCAGTACATGTCTCTTCTTTTTATACAAATTTGTTCGTGTTTGGATCGTATATGGTGTTTCCACCTGAATCTTGTATCTGGGTGGATACACAACTATATTGAAACGCTATTGCCTTAATATAGGAAACGGATACGACGTATAAAACGGGATAGGAGGATGGATTCCTTTTCTTAATGTGAATGCAATGTGCTTGCATTCATCTGCAGTCACTATTATTTTCTATGTATTTAGCCATACTTCAATTTGTAATAAATGACGTTGTAACATTGAATAAGCTCCTTGAGATCGTAGTAGATGGCTAGGATGGCCCTGTCATCAGTAAAAGTGTGGTTTCTCGTACTGCCGGGAAACCTGCTGTGAACAGTATGTATTATACGGGCCCTAGTACACTGCTTTGTGTTACTACAGCTTCAGTTATATAGATGATTGAATATATGTCCTGAATTTTTACAAAGAATGTTCGATATTGCAGGCATGATTTCAAGAACTGATAATAAAGTGCCGGAAATTGGAATTTGTTTTTGAGTAGGAGGCCCTCATGCAATACTTTACTGAAAGCTTTCTCTGTCAAGAAAGATTGCCGTGCAGCATTTAATTTGTTTCCTTTTTTAAAGCCAAAATAATTTTGATCATCATTGTGTGGAATTTGTCGATGGTGGAGAATTTATTTCTAAAACAGAATTGTTCCGATAGGATTAATTTTTCTCCTTAAATGTTTCCTTGAATTTTTCAAATATGAATTTCTTTTAGTAATTTCGACGTTATAGGAATTAACGGAATTGACCAATGTGATCATGGTAACTGAAGACCTTCGTTGGATTTATGTAGCATAACCACTTGGGCAATTTTCCTGTTAACAAGAGAATATCTGATTCTTAATACTTCACTGAAAGTGATGGACAGCAGCCTTACTCTTCCAGGTTACAGTTGTTTGAAGATTAATCCAATGATTAGATTAATCCAACACCGAAAGCTTTGCTGTTTTGAGTTTCTATAGTGACAGTTCATTAACTTCTTTTGTCTTACTTCATGAAATGTCGTGGATGTTGGCATCGTCTGAATTTCCTGAAAGTTGTTTTTGGTGCAAATGTTGTTGGGCTCGAAGATTCTTTCTAGGTGCTCACAAAAGACAGTGACTTTTTCGAGGTTACTCCGTGACCAGCTCGAGTCTGTTTTCTTTATGGCAGGTGAAGAAATATTCGACCTTTTCAGTTTTTTTAGAACCTTTATTTACCTCGTGTCCTTGTCGGGTGAAATGTTAGATAGATAAAATTTTTCTTTACGGTGATTTCTGATTAGCTGCTTTGCATCCCTGACAACTGCATTTAATTTTGCGTCATTGGTTCTTGTTCTTTGCTTCTGCGAAATATACTTCAACATGCGATTCCATTTAATCTTTTGTAGGATGTATTTCAGATAAATATAAACATTACGTTTTGCCTCGACATATGTGGTGGCTGCCTTCCCTGCCCTTTGAATAAAGTTGGTAAGGTTTGTTACTGCCGTTTCGATCTGTTCTGGGGTCTTCAACGGGATACTACTATTTCCCTTTTTCTCTGTGCACCCTTTCAGTTTATACCAATTTGCACTATTGTTGCATAAAGAAAGAATTTTTTTATTAAGTACCGGTTTATGCAGGTAACAGATCATTATCGGAGAGTAATCACAGCTAATATCATATGATCGCGTAACAAATTCAGTTTTGTGTAGTCCTTTGATTACTTCCAAGTCTAATACTTCGGGTGTTTTCTCCAGTGCTGATGGCTAGTCATCACTCTATCTAAGTGTGTTTGTCTTGTTGTTTGTTCCAGGATTTTTTCTTGTGGTGAGTTAGTTTTCGAGCCTCATGAATAGTGTTCAGCATTATAGACTCCACCAGCGATGAATTCATTTCCTGGCAATTAAAAAGTCAGTGTATTGTAGTATTGGTGTTTTGTGCATTGCTTCGTTGATCTTTCGGAGGACAATAGACGGCGGCTGTGGTAATGTGGCCATGTATTGTGCGGATAGTCACGACAGCGGGATCCATGCAAGTGTCTGCGATTGAGTGGTGTGTATTATGTTTCACTCCTTGTCTGATAATAACATCTGAAACGCCGCGTGCTTTACCGCATGTGTGATGAGTGTCATAACCGTTATAAAATGGGATTTTGATATAACTGTTAACAGCAGAATGTTTCTGCAATGAGCATTACATCGTTACATTTCTTCTTCACAGTGTTCAAAAGTTTTCAATTCCAATATTCTGTTGTAATACGTTTGCATGCCAGATTGCGATAAGCGCGTTTTGTATTTGTAGATTGTTGTTTACCATGAGTGGAACAAGTTAATTTGTGTTGATTGTTGGCTTAAAAGTTCAGTTTGTTCGAGGAGCATGATAGTTATTTGTTCTGTGTCTTTGGTTAAGGCTATTAGTATTTTCTTTAATTCTGATACATCTGATACTGATTTTTGGTTTCCTGTGGAGAAAGGCATTTCTTCCTGTCATTGAACTATTTGTTCGTTGGTCTTACAGTAAGAGTATGTTGTGTTGTTGGCTGGGCACAGCGTTACTGTTTTTGCTTTCGGTAACAGTTTCATTTCGGGGAGTTCAATATTCTGATGTTATTTTGCGACTGAGTCTAAGAAACAGAACTTGTGACTTTTTACTAGTAGTACAGCTTTTATAGCTATCAGCATGAATACTCTGAGCACTATAGCATCTGACGTTTCTATTCCTTCTTCGAGCGCATAGTTGAATGTTAAATATTTGCCGGCATATTTGACGCATGCAGGCATTCTGTTACAATAAATTCTATTGTGTTCATACGCTTAACAGCGTAGAAATTGAGGAATATCGTTTTTAGTTTTCGTAGTTTCAAAGGATAGTAACGTGTTTAATAATCTACTAGCGTTACATATTTCATTGTTATCTTCGTTAGGATCGTGCTGAATAAATAAGAGATGTAGCGGTTGTTTCGTGTCGTATTTTGTTATAATATTTAATTGCCTTACCTTGTGATTGAATTTTTTTAATGCGTCAGTTACTTCATTGATGTCTATTTTAGAATGCATCCCTCTTAGTATCACTTTATAGCTTCTATTTTTCTTTAGCCTGCATGTGTGAAAATTTGTGTCTCGTTTTTGCCCGTGGCCTAGAACTAGTTTACTAAATTTCTGTGGTGTTTGTTTACATTTTGACCTCACTGTTCATTAGCTTAAGTTCATTAGGTAAAGTTTCTATTAGCCACTGTTTTGAATAGTTTCATTAGGGGCTCGATAATATAAACCTCGGTGTTCGTGGAGGTCTTGGTACTGATTTAACGGTTTCGGTATCTGCGTTTTCTATAGTTCCATCAGTGACCTCTAGTAATGCACTAAAAAAATTTTCATTCGGCATATTAGTTAACCATTTGCCATGGTATTCATCTAGGTCATTTTTTAATAGATGTATAGGTGGACAAATTTTACGCTAGTTTGCTGTAATTTGTAGCTAATTGCGTGTTGTTGAATTATCGGTTTGCATTAAACTTGATGTAGCCAATGAGTTGTTATTTGTTTAATCTACAACGAAGAAGTTTCTGCCAATATTGGTTATTTTTAATTTAATACTACCTGTTTGTGCCATTTAGAATTCAAATTTGACAAATTTAGGTTTCCTACTATTTTGACATTTATATATACAAATGTGCTAACAGTCTAAAACACACAAATACCAAATTGCCTCGCGAAACGTGTCTTGTCGCCTCAAAGAAAGTTCAAAAGAAACTGCATATGGAAATAGAAATCCGATCTATTACAATATGGATATAGAAGAGTTGCGCGGATATTGAAATTTAACTTTCTCTGAATTTCAACAACGATGTTAACGGATTTTGGAGTCGAAATCCAACCGACTGTACTCTCATTGCCTTTTTGCAACATTAGTGATCGTTGGCGTGCTAGATTTCATATCCGGATCCAGTATCCCTTTGGAAAGGGATGTTGAAGAAGGTGTTTGTTAAATATAGCTTCAGATTTCATTTTCGTTCGCATTTTGATGTGTACCACTCGTATTACAGATTGCAGCGGATTGCTCCAGACCTATCGAAACATCCTAACACATAATCTATCCACTCACACGGGGATCCGTTCTCATCTTTGCTCATAACCTCGGTATCATCCTGTAACAAAACACGCCGAAATATCTCGAATACTCTGGGGGCTAAACAAACGTAATTTTAGGAATAAACTTTACATAGTTTAGGAATATCTTCTGTCCGTTTATGTAAACATTAAAAACAACATTAATATGTCTCTAGTCAGCTATGAATCGTCGAAATGAAACAAATTAACATTTTCGCTACAAAGGGCCTCTATAATCGCTCTCCATATGCTGCGATTTACAGTGAACCTAATTAATACATGGAAACTCTGAAATGTTCACATATCATGCTGTAATTTAAAAATAAATATTTCTTTCGTTTTAAATCAATATAAAATATCTAGTTAACAGAAGTATTAATATTACTTCCGAATGTTGTAATAATCGTTGTAGTATGTACTTTAAATAAAACAATGTCTAATTATAATACCAAATTAACTTTCGGTCACTGCAGAAAATTGACTTCTGCACCAAATTCTAAACTAATTCAGTATTTTGAAGAGTATTCCTTTCGTCTTAAATGTTGGAAAATGTTACAAGTTATTTTTTTCAAATAATCTGTGTCTACGTAGTTCCATTTTTCATTTAACCATTGTTTAAATGACCTTTCGTGGATATTGAAGTTTTCCTAATTCCCGGTTCCAGTTCATGCCATAAATTTTCAATGGGGTTCAGGTGCGAGAACTTGGATGATGGGAGGGGGGGGGAGGTTGTGTTTAATAACTGTTTTTCAATAACTGCGAACAGTTATGAATTAAATATTCTCTTACAATTCGTACTTTGCGATTGAAATTTTGATGAAATTTAAATGTAGATTAAATTCCCGTTTTTTTGACCTTCTTTCAAAAGTTTGTATTTCAGAATATTTAAAAACATATTCTTACCCATGGTATTATCTATAAAAGCTAAATATCACAAATGTTGAAATGAATACCCAGACTAACACAACTTCACCTCCGTGCATCACAGGTTCTTTTGTTTTTGTGTTTAAATTCTTCATTTTCCTTTCTCGATGTCTTGAGAAATATCGCAGAATATCACGTTATTACAAAATGTACTGTCTTTAAAAATAAACTCTGTACCAAAATATAATCTCTGCTTCCTATTCTTCTTGTTTATGGACGGTACTTTTCTTGCAACTTTTTTATTGTTAACAGCTTCTATTAATAAATTTTGTATTGAGAAGTTACTTTCTTTATGCTCCCTTTCAAGAGTGAACTAGTCAACTGTGGTGCACAAAACGTAGGACCCTTGATTTTTTTGATTATATAACATTCATTCCGAGTGACAAATATTCTAGGTTGTACATTTTGCGGTATAGGTTCTATGCAATCTTCACATTTAGATCTGGTAACAATGTCATTGACTGTACTTCTTCATATATTCAGCATCACAGAAATGTCTGTGTTCGATTTTCTTTTCGCGTTGTCGAAAATCACAAGTAGGTGTTTGTCAAATGAAGTATTACCTTCACTTTCCATTGTTCAGAACTGTATTCTGTAAATACTGAAGAGTTGACAACTAATCAGCGACTCAGAACGCTTCATACAGTTCATCATGTTTACAAACAGACAATGGAGTCAAAATTATTGCGCGTTTGATGCTATATCACAGTGCCAGAATATCAATTTAGTTTTAAAATCAGACATTGTTTCATTTACAGCGTTTAGTACAACAATTATTACGGTTTATACAATTAATTTTGGTGCACTTACTAACTAAATGTAATAATATAATATTGTAATACAAATACAGTATATAGGAAAATGTTAATATTTTTTCTTGTGAGCAAAATTACAACATGATAAATTAAAAATTCTCGATTGTCAAAATATTAATCTGATTCTTATGACGAGAAACTATAATCGCCTGTGGTTTTACACGCACATTCTCTTCTAGGTTTGCTATTTCGTTATTCACTTTTTTCCGAGTTTGGTTTCATTGATCGCACTGGCGAAACAGTTCATCTACAGTTGTGCCCGTGCACAATGTATACGCATTTGGCGCGGCCGTTCCTCACTAACGATGGATTGGAACATCAACACGTTATGCGTACTAATGCAGTGCGTACTTTCTGTTTATCTCTCAGATTACGCCGTTTGAAATATTTCTGCGGTAGGCAAAACGCGAGATCACGGTTACATTTACGTCTAGCATCCCATGTCAGGAAAACTGTAAAAATTGTTATGATGAAAGTACAACACTGCTGGGAAGAAACGTTAGCAGAACCATGACTAAGAATTCTACGACATTCTCTGACGGATGCTGCTTGTTTATCATTGACTAAACTGTTTTAATAAAATCAGTTATAATTATTATTGCCATATTATACACTATACTGTTCGTATAATAAACGTAAATAAAAGCAATATTCAACAACTATTCCTTCCAGTAATCCTGAGGATTTCTTTAATATATTAAATTTAATAACATTAGCAGTGTACTAAGTTTGCTTCGTCAATCACGCGTTATATATGAAAAGAATACTGTCGATAACCAGTGACAGACACGTCGCATAATGTTTTAAGTGTCATACTCTACGTATTTTTACGTGACATCAACATACAAAAAGTTATTTTTCATTCTGTAAATTGTTACATTGGATGGTTGCATCACACCTTTCATTGAAGTAGTTTTTCTACCAATATCATAGATTTTGTACATAGAGATTGTTAATTAGGTATTAGTATTGTATTATATAAAACAACGGTATTGTGTTCATTATAATGGTTTTTATTTTTGTTCTACACTCCCAAATAGAAAGATCGCACTCGTATTCTATCTTCAATTTCGCACGTTATAATTGAGATGCAGACAGTCACAAAAGTATTCATATACCCAATAGCTTCTAATTATTATAGCAAATATAGCGGTTTAAGCTTTTTGTTCATCAAATTGTTTGTTAATTAAATTTATACAGGTGTTAAAGGAATATTATTGTTTATTATGCTTATTCCTGGGCTAAAGATCTAATAATGTAATATATTTGGGACAATATACTGAAAGCTTGTTACACGTCGATGCAAAGTGACTTATTATAGGACGGCTGACTGACTCAGAACGCAAACGCAAAGTCGTTGAGCAATGCACAAACACACATACATACATAACAGATATATGGTGTGACTCATGCGCGTCCTGATTTGTTACAGGTGTACACACTTATTAACAAAAAAACGCACAGAAGTATAAAATATAAAGTGCAAAAATGAATGTAAGAAATTTGAAGCAACAAAAGTGTCCATACACTTATGATATCTACGTAAAACAAAAAAAACTAAACTTAATATTCTATTTATGTCCTGTAGGTCCTCATTTTACCTCAATAACGGCCAGTAATCTTCTTGGCATCGAAGAAATTAATGTTTTAGTATCTGGAATATTTGTAATTTCGTTCCAGACATCTTGTAAAAGAAGTTTTAAAGATTTCTCATCTGTAATATGTATTCTGATGCTATTACTTCATTCTGCCCAAATATGCTCGAAGTGGTTACGGTCTCCTGATTGGGGTGGTGTAAATAATTGCCGATTATTATACAACAACCTATTTTAAAAACCACAGTCGTATAATTCGGATCGTTATCCTGCTAGAAGACCCATTCGTTTTCCATGGTGAAACGATCAATTGAAATTGGCAAATTATTTCGCCATTTATTCAAATATTTCAGACCATCCAGGATAACTTCAATAAATAATCCTGATTTTCCCGTTCCCGGCGCTGCAATTGTACCACACACCATTACATATACCATTCTTAACAGATGGAATGAAACATTTGGTATTTAACTCCGTGTTTCATTTCTCGAAAATTTTTCCTACCATCATATCTGAAAATATTATACTTGCTTCCATCTGTAAATACGACTTTTTTCCAAAATTCAAAATCTCTATTAATATAATATTTGGCAAATTCGAGTAAGTTTTGTTGATTCACTCAGTATATAAATCGTTTTCTTCTCATAGTTTCTGACTGACAATTCTTGCCCATTGTTTCTACAACGTGTTGCATTAATTTTGGTGCACTAGTTTTTGAAATATTTCGCACTTTACGAATTGCAGTACGAACATCACGAGCATTTAATTATGTTGGACCGCCAGATATAGGTTTATTGAAAGATGAATCAGAAAATTAAAGATTTTCTTTCTTCTCATAGTTGTACCACTGAATTGCGAGTATAACGGAATTTCCTTCCTTATTAACATAGTGTATTATATATTATAACAGAGTATGTGCTTGTTATCGAGTTCGTTTTACATTATATCACACTGCTCTGAAACTATGAAGCCGAAAGTTTGTACTTATAATCATTGTGCTTTTATAAGGTCGTTCAAGTGTATAAAGAATTCAGAGTCATACGTTTTTTAAATTTTATTTAAAAAAACACGTAATACATTGATGCAAATCGTCGTTATCATGAGTTAATATCCGAATATAAACAATTCTTTGATTATATGTGCACTTAAATTATTTGATTGAGATAGATACAGCAAATTTTGTGGTCGAATGAAGAATTTCGTGACTGACTATATTCTGTTCAAGGAAGATTTTCTTTTCGAATAATTTGTGATTTCTTATTTACAATTTATCTTCTGATTTTCATTGTTTATAAATCTCATGAACTGAACATGGATCACTTTGTAATTAAAGACAATTTAGGCAGATATTTCATATATTTCAATATTAAACTCTTCCATTGATGGAAGTACTTAATCATTTCGTAATCATTATAATACCATCACTAACGATGTCTCGACTGATGCTTATTATTGTTTACTACTGTCGAGTTCGCTGAAGTCAGCCTTGTAAAGTCAACTCTTTTTGTTCCTTTCCCAATCACGAGGATTTTGTGGCTCTGGAAATTATACCATATTGTATTAAACTTTGGAACAGTTGATATTATTTTATATCTATATTCAGTGTTCTTTTTAAACTAATTTGCCTTTTATTTATTAATTTTGCTTTACGGTCATTACTTTTGCTTTGATCATTGCTTATGGTAGAACAAATTCTCCTTGCCTTTATACTTAATCATATTTATTTATATTACTATAGAAAGTTTTTAGCTTTCACAATAATATATTCTTACTTTGTGTAATTTACACCACATTTTATAAATGTTTATAATTCAACACAAAGGCACTAAACTAATTTATAAACCAAACACATTATCTAATACTTCTCATAATAGAGATTGGTAATAAAAGTAAATAAATGAATAAATCCAAAATTAAATAATTTATATATAATCTGTAATGACCAGTTGATAACCGCATTTAACACTTTTCAATTTGGTAAATAATTACGAAATAAATTGTTAGATAAATTTTATTTCCTTCTATGCTTTTACAAAATAATCGACTACTCTATTTTTACTCCAACATCAAAAGCACAATTAGAAAATAAAAAATCTAATATAAATACGTAAATTTACAGTAATACCATATCGCCGAACTAAAGTAACGACAATGAACTTACTATGAGGAAATGACTGCTGATGCGAAAATTCCGAGTTTTCGAGCAGTAATCCAGAAAATGTACGATTATGTGGAGCAAATAATTGAATTAGAATCAAGAACCTAAAGGAATTATCAATATCGCATAATCGACGATGAAAATTACGCACTGTGTTATTATAAACCTTGTTAGAGCATAAACGCGAGAATCAAACATAGGTGTTTTAATCAACATATATTTTGGACTGAAATCGGTCAAAGTTCGCAACTGCTTCAATGATATTGCTTGAACTATACGTACTATTAAACGAAGGTTACTGGAGCTTCTTTTACCGGATCTGATGTGCTAACACGCAGTTTGGATAAACAGTTCAAACGTTGCTAAGATCTTTGAGAATGCGAATTTTTCTTGCGTTTTGCATACTTTTTCATGAATCAAAGCGTGTATCAAATAAACTTTACATTGTTGTGAAATGAAATGTAGCAGGGCCGAAATTATGAGCGATTATTATTATTATTTGTTCTATAATGCGTTTTGTACATTCTGGTATCATTATCAAGAAAAGGTTTATCGCGGTTTCAGTAAAGCAGCGAAAATTGCACTTAGAAAAAGAACGCGTCAATTGCATTGTACTGTTACCTGTATCGATTAACAATCGAAGAACCATGCCAGAGTTTTTAAAAATTCTCATTTGGAAGATAATATTATTTCAAATAGAAATGAAGGTCTGTGCATAACTGGCTAAATTTCTGTTGCGAGTTAAATGAAATTATTCTTCTTAAAAATTTGTTCTCATTATTTAATTACTATTGAGTCCGCGTGGAACATTCATGTTGGATTTGTTTCGATTTTAATTATTTGTGTAGGAGAAGCGTTCCTCTGGTCATGTTTCTACTACCATGACCAGTAAATGTTAACACTGGAAGGTGGGACGTGTCCTTCAGGTCTATTCTATTGGGTCTATTACCAGAGTCAATAGACGCAATATGATAACACTGGTACGAGGGTGATATGAAGGGCACATCCTTGGGAAGTATCCAAGAATGAGTTGGCCCAATTTTGCATCTACACTAAAAATGACCTTCATGTGAGTACATCCAAAAATTGAAAGTAACATCATATAATTTTGAAAATGAAATTTAAAATTGATTTGAACAATTATTGAATAATTGTGAATTTGGGCATTATTTATTCTGTAAAGAAATTAAAAGAATTAGGTGCAATACAATGCAATAACTAAAGTTATAATATGAGAATATAAAATTAATTTTGCTCGCAATAAATTGATTTAGAAATAATTGATCAAGTAAATAAAATATATTTTCTACTAATATGAGCAGCAGATTGTACGAAAAGTAATATTTTTTGAATGTCTGTAATATTTTTGTCGTTAATCAACAGTACTATATATGAAACTAGTATAAGATAATAGTAAATTTTTTTCATTTTCAGTTAATCAAAGTAATCATTATTAATAAATATGATAACTAAATTGGAATAGACCGAATAGTTAATTATACGTTCTCTCTCTTTATGTAATCAGTTTCCATTATGTTTGTTTCAAATTTCCGGTCCAGTAGCGATGCGTCTCTGCTCTTTCGAGGTAATAAATTTCACGTCAAATGACGCGTCTTTGTTCATTCATATAGATATATCACGTAATATATAACGTGATAGATTTCCAATTAATTAATGACGCATAATTTCTACAGGAAACTTTGTCTCTCCTTATTTGTTACTCTTTATTATATACATAATGTCTGATTTGATAGATATCTCAGTGTCTAGCGACGCTTCTTTCAACTATGCTGTCTGTATTCATTCGTGCTTTAACGCCTCGTGTGGTTGTTTGTATAAGTTGATTAACCTAATGTTTGCATAGAAAATATTTCCTAATGTATAAAAAAATACAAAGATTGCATTAAAATAACAGAGTATGTCAGAAGCAAAGCCACTACTTTTTTATAAGAATCTGGCGTGATTCAAGAAAAAATAACAGATTTCAAAAAGCCGAAATATCGATAGTGAACGTGGAGATACTTGAGGACTCGGCACTCAAAGGTCCATCGCTAACTGCTCGTTGCCTCTTCGCCGACTTTGACGTTGAGACATACACATTTTGCTATTATTGTCACGGCGATTCAGTTTTTGTATTACACTGACGGCTTTTACCTGACAGAAACGTTAGGTTCTAATTCAACGTATTTTTGCTTACATTCAATAGTTAACTGAATAATATATGCACGCTGTTAATTAAGATATGGTCTAACAAATACGTTTAAAGTGCTAAAAGAGTTATACATAATGTGCTATTTGTTCAACTTTCTACGAAAACATATGCTGCTCTAATTAGACAATTATTATTGCAGATCTAATTAGAGAGAAATTTATAAGGTGAAATTCATTCTTCTAAAAAAAGTGACTATTAAATAACTTCAATTATATGATCTAGAATTCTAAACGATTTCTTATGTACTTTTACAGTTAAAATTGAAACGATACAAAAACTTTGTGAATGTGGTTTTGGATAAACAGCATGGCGCCGTGGTGAAAATAAGTACAAGGTGCATTTGGGATACAGAGGCAGAAGCATACGCGTATGATGAATGCGATTAATTTATTTAAGTACTCCACTTAAACGGAAGCTATATTCTCAGAAATAAAATCTCAGAAATTCAAAACATCTTATTGCACCAATTTCAAAATAATTGTATCATAAGATATATTGTTTACTATTTAATAATTAGGTTTATAGACTTTAATAATTAAAATGTTTATTATTCCTAAAAGAAATTTTAAACACTTAATAAGCAAGCAGTAGATACAAATATAATAACCTTCTTCAGGATACAATATGCTTTTGTAATACAAATGCTCAAATCTTTAATGAGAATGCATTACATTCACACGTCTTCGTTCAGTGAAATTATTATAGAACCATAATTCACAATATTATCCTATATTACAAAAAATGCTTGAATCTTGAAAACGGCAATTGATTCTATACCTGTAACATTATACATTATAACACTTATATTTATTTACGTAAAGATTATTTTAATATACAAAATTTTGGTGTATTTTATTTCATATTTGTTGCATTGCAGAAGTTTGTAATTGCATACATAAATATGCAACGGTCCATGTAGTAGTAAAAAATTGAAAAGTAAAAGCAATTTTACGGTGTCCGTAAAATATTGACATAATAATTCAACGATGTAAAAGAACTATATAAGAACGATATAAAAGATATTTACTCGTGAAAAATTTTTTTATCATAATGTTTGATTTATCCACTTCAGTTTTTTGAAAGAATTATTCACACTATTTTGAAACTTGTAAAATTCGAATGAAAGTTCAAAATACGTAACTTACAATAATATATTTTTGTATAAATAGGACATAGTGTACATATATGGATCTTTTAAATACTACAGAAAATTGTTTTTTAAATGAAGTAAAAGAAAATGGAGTAACAATTAAGTAGTGTACTCCTATGAATGATGCTAAATTAATTGACATCCAATCGAATACATTAACACAATAGAATGGATTTAGTGTCCTTTGTATTATATAAGCGAAGTAATAACACATATTATTATAATTTAACGTTAGTAAAAGTCAAACTTAGAAGAATTGTAGGTAGCTTGAATAAAAATTATGTAACTTAAAACTAGTAATGATTATGACAAACATATTGAGTTACAATGAAGTTGGAGAGAAACTTAGATTCTTCACAATTCATAAGTATAATTCCTCCTAACTATGCTCATAATTATGATAAAACAATATTTAGTTTCCCGTAATATCTCACTCTTCCGTATTAAAATGACACCAAGTTTTATTTTATATTTTTCATCGTTATGTATATACACAATTGTCAAATTGATAAACAGAAAAACAGAAACATATGTGCACGTTTCATTAATTATTTCGTAGCCTCATAAAATTGTTTAGTATTTCTTACGTTTAAGTTTATTCTTTACGTTTTATTCTACACGGGTAGCGGAGGACTGTTCAATTTAGGAGCGCGATTTTTCAGGTACAAGTAATTAAATTGCTTA
>JAWNGG020000486.1:0-45907 GCA_036937485.2 Tetragonisca angustula | reverse complement strand
ACTTCGCGAGTCATCTCGCTCCGGAACAAGACTCGAGGCTCGGCGAGTAGTGTCACACGGCCAGTCGCGTCACTCCTGAGCAATTCTTGCCACTCGGCGAGCCATCTCACTCCGGATCCAATTCCTGTCACTTGGCGAGTCATCTCGCTCCGGAGCCCAGTCTTGTCACTTGGCGTGTCATCTCTCTCCGGAACAACATTCGAGGCTCGGCCAGTTGTGTCACTCGGCATGTCGCCTCACTCCTGAGCCAACCATGTCACTCGGCGAGCCATCTCACTCCGGAGCCCAGTCTTGTCACTTGGCGTGTCATCTCGCTCCGGAGCAGGACTCGAGGCTCGGCCCGTCGTGTCACTCGTCCAGTCGCCTCACTCCTGAGCCAGTCTTGTCACTCGGCGAGCCATCTCACTCCGGAGCCAAGTCTTGTCACTCAGCGAGTCATCTCACTCCGGAACAAGACTCGAGTCCCGGCCAGTCGTGTCACACGGCCAGTCGCCTCACTCCTGAACCAGTCTTGTCACTCGACGTGCCATCTCAATCCGGAGCCCACTCTTGTCACTCGAAGAGTCAACTCGCTCCGGAACAAGACTCGAGTCCCGGCCAGTCGTGTCACCCGGCCAGTCGCCTTACTCCAGAGCCAATCCTGTCACTCGGCCAGCCACCTCACTCCGGAGCCCAGTCTTGCCACACGGCGAGCCATGTCACTCCGGAGCCCAGTCTTGTCACTTGGCGAGTCATCTCGCTCCGGAACAAGACTCGAGGCTCGGCCAGTCGTGTCACTCGGCCAGTCGACTCACTCCTGAGCCCGTCTTGTCACACGACGAGCCATCTCACTCCGGAGCCCACTCTTGTCACTCGACGGGTCATCTCGCTCCGGAACAAGACTCGAGGACCGGCCAGTGGTGTCACTCGGCCAGTCGCCTCACTCCTGAGCCAGTCTTGTCACTCGGCGAGCCATCTCAAACCGGAGGCTGGTCTTGTCAATCTGCGAGTCATCTCGCTCCGGAACAAGACTCGAGGCTCGGCCAGTCGTGTCACTCGGCCAGTCGCCTCACTCCTGAACCAGTCCTGTCACTCAGCAAGCCATCTCACTCTGGAGCCCAGTCTTGTCACTTGGAGAGTCATCTCGCTCCGGAACAAGACTCGAGGCTCGGCCAGTAGTGTCACACGGCCAGTCGCGTCACTCCTGAGCCAGTCTTGTCACTCGGCGAGCCATCTCACTCCGGAGCCCAGTCTTGTCACTTGGCGAGTCATCTCGCTCCGGAACAAGACTGGGGGCTCGGCCAGGCGTGTCTGTCGACCAGCCACCTCACTCCGGAGCCCAGTCTTGTCACTCGGCGAGCCATCTCACTCCGGAGCCCAGTCTTGTCACTAGGCGAGTCATCTCGCCCCGGAACATGACTCGAGGCTCGGCCAGTCGTGTCACTCGGCCAGTCGCCTCACTTTTGAGCCAGTCTTGTCACTCGGCGTGCCATCTCACTCCGGAGCCCAGTCTTGTCACTTGGCGAGTCATCTCGCATCCGGAACAAGACTCGAGGCTCGGCCAGTCGTGTCACTCGGCCAGTCGCCTCACTCCTGAGCCAGTCTTGTCACTCGGCGAGCCATCTCACTCCGGAGCCCAGTCTTGTCACTTGGCGAGTCATGTCGCTCCGGAACAAGACTGTGGGCTCGGCCAGGCGTGTCTCTCGGCCAGCCACCTCACTCCGGAGCCCAGTCTTGTCACTCGGCGAGCCATCTCACTTCGGCGCCCAGTCTTGTCACTAGGCGAGTCATCTCGCCCCGGAAAATGACTCGAGGCTCGGCCATTCGTGTCACACGGCCAGTCGCCTCACTCCTGAGCCAGTCTTGTCACTCGGCGTGCCATCTCACTCCGGAGCCCAGTCTTGTCACCTGGCGTGTCATCTCGCTCCGGAACAGGACTCGAGGCCCGGCCCGTCGTGTCACTCGTCCAGTCGCTTCTCTTCTGAGCCAGCCTTGTCACTCGGCGAGCCATCTCACTCCGGAGCCCAGTCTTGTCAATTGGCGAGTCATCTCGCTCCGGAACAAGACTCCAGACTCGGCCAGTCGTGTCACTCGGACTGTCGCCTCACTCCTGAGCCAACCCTGACACTCGGCCAGCCACCTCACTCCGGAGCCCAGTCTTGTCACTCGGCGAGCCATCTCACTCCGGAGCACAGTCTTGCCACTTGGCGAGTCATCTCGCTCCGGAACAAGACTCGAGACTCGGCCAGCCGTGTCACTCGGCCTGTCGCCTCACTCCTGAGCCAATCCTTTCACTCGGCCAGCCATTCCACTCCGGAGCCCAGTCATGTCACTAGGCGAGTCATCTCGCCCTGGAACATGACTCGAGGCTCGGCCAGTCGTGTCACACGGCCAGTCGCCTCACTCCCGAGCCAACCCTGTCACTCGGCCAGCCACCTCTCTCCGGATCCCAGTCTTGTCACTTGGCGTGTCATCTCGCTCCGGAACCGGACTCGAGGCTCGGCCAGTCGTGTCACTCGTCCAGTCGCCTCACTCCTGAGCCAGTCTTGTCACTCGGCGAGCCATCTCACTCCGGAGCACAGTTTTGTCACTTGGCGAGTCATCTCGCCCCGGAACAAGGATTGAGGCTCGGCCAGTCGTGTCACTCGGCCAGTCGCCACACTTCTGTGCCAGTCTTGTCATCCGGCGAACCATCTCACTCCGGAATCCAGTCTTGTCACTTGGCGACTCATCTCGCTCCGGAACAAGTCTCGAGGCTCGTCCAGTCGTGTCACTCGGCCTGTCGCCTCACTACTGAGCCAGTCTTGTCACTCGGCCAGCCATCTCACTCCGGAGACCAGTCTTGTCACTTGGCGAGTCAACTCGCTCCGGAACAGGAGACGAGGCACGGCCAGTCGTGTCACTCGGCCAGTCGCCTCACTCCTGAGCCTGTCTTGTCACTCGGCGAGGCAACTCACTCCGGAGCCCAGTCTTGTCACTTGGCGAGTGATCTCTCTCCGGAACAAGACTCGAGGCTCGTCCAGTCGTGTCACTCGGCCTGTCGCCTCACTCCTGAGACAGTCTTGTCACTCGGCCAGCCATCTCACTCCGGAGCCCAGTCTTGTCACTTGGCGAGTCAACTCGCTCCGGAACAAGATACGAGGCGCGGCCAGTCGTGTCACTCGGCCAGTCGCCTCACTCCTGAGCCAGTCTTGTCACTCTGCGAGCCATCTCACTCCGGAGCCCAGTCTTGTCACTTGGCGAGTCATCTCGCTCCGGAACAAGACTCGAGGCTCGGCCAGTCGTGTCACACGGCCAGTCGCCTCACTCCTGAGCCAACCATGTCACTCGGCGAGCCATCTCACTCCGGAGCCCAGTCTTGTCACTTGGCGTGTCATCTCGCTCCGGAACAGGACTCGAGGCTCGGCCAGTCGTGTCACTCGTCCAGTCGCCTCACTCCTGAGCCAGTCTTGTCACTCGGCCAGCCACCTCACTCCGGAGCCCAGTCTTGTCACTCGGCGAGCCATCTCACTCCGGAGCACAGTCTTGTCACTTGGCGAGTCATCTCGCCCCGGAACAAGGATTGAGGCTCGGCCAGTCGTGTCACTCGGCCAGTCGCCTCACTACTGAGCCAGTCTTGTCACTCGGCGAGCCATCTCACTCCGGAGCCCAGTCTTGTCACTTGGCGACTCATCTCGCTCCGGAACAAGACTCGAGGCTCGTCCAGTCGTGTCACTCGGCCTGTCGCCTCACTCCTGAGCCAGTCCTGTCACTCGGCCAGCCATCTCACTCCGGAGCCCAGTCTTGTCACTTGGCGAGTCAACTCGCTCCGGAACAAGAGACGAGGCACGACCAGTCGTGTCACTCGGCCAGTTGCCTCACTCCTGAGCCAGTCTTGTCACTCGGCGAGGCAACTCACTCCGGAGCCCAGTCTTGTCACTTGGCGAGTCATCTCTCTCCGGAACAAGACTCGAGGCTCGTCCAGTCGTGTCACTCGGCCTGTCGCCTCACTCCTGAGACAGACTTGTCTCTCGGCCAGCCATCTCACTCCGGAACCCAGTCTTGTCACTTGGCGAGTCAACTCGCTCCGGAACAAGAGACGAGGCACGGCCAGTCGTGTCACTCAACCAGTCGCCTCACTCCTGAGACAGTCTTGTCACTCTGCGAGCCATCTCACTCCGGAGCCCAGTCTTGTAATTCGGCGAGTCACCTCGCTCCGGAACAGGACTGGGGGCTCGGCCAGGCGTGTCTCACGGCCAGCCACCTCACTCCGGAGCCCAGTCTCATCACGCGGCGAGCCATCTCACTCCGGAGCCCAGTCTTGTCACTTGGCGAGTCATCTCGCTCCGGAACAAGATACGAGGCGCGGCCAGTCGTGTCACTCGGCCAGTCGCCTCACTCCTGAGCCAGTCTTGTCACTCTGCGAGCCATCTCACTCCGGAGCCCAGTCTTGTCACTTGGCGAGTCATCTCGCATCCGGAACAAGACTCGAGGCTCGGCCAGCCGTGACACTCGGCCAGTCGCCTCACTCCTGAGCCAGCCTTGTCACTCGGCGAGTCATCTCACTCCGGAGCCCAGTTTTGTCACTTGGCGTGTTATCTCGCTCCGGAACAAGTCTGGAGGCTCGGCCATTCGTGTCACACGGCCAGTCGCCTCACTCCTGAGCCAACCCTGTCACTCGGCGAACCATCTCACTCCGGAGCCCAGTCTTGTGACCTGGCGTGTCATCTCGCTCCGGAACAGGACTCGAGGCTCGGCCCGTCGTGTCACTCGTCCAGTCGCTTCACTCCTGAGCCAGCCTTGTCACTCGGCGTGCCATCTCACTCCGGAGCCCAGTCTTGTCAATTGGCGAGTCATCTCGCTCCGGAACAAGACTCCAGACTCGGCCAGCCGTGTCACTCGGACTGTCGCCTCACTCCTGAGCCAACCCTGACACTCGGCCAGCCACCTCACTCCGGAGCCCAGTCTTGCCACTTGGCGAGTCATCTCGATCCGGAACAAGACTCGAGACTCGGCCAGCCGTGTCACTCGGCCTGTCGCCTCACTCCTGAGCCAATCCTTTCACTCGGCCAGCCATTCCACTCCGGAGCCCAGTCATGTCACTAGGCGAGTCATCTCGCCCAGGAACATGACTCGAGGCTCGGCCAGTAGTGTCACACGGCCAGTCGCCTCACTCCCGAGCTAACCCTGTCACTCGGCCAGCCACCTCTCTCCGGATCCCAGTCTTGTCACTTGGCGTGTCATCTCGCTCCGGAACAGGACTCGAGGCTCGGCCAGACGTGTCACTCGTCCAGTCGCCTCACTCCTGAGCCAGTCTTGTCACTCGGCGAGGCAACTCACTCCGGAGCCCAGTCTTGTCACTTGGCGAGTCATCTCGCTCCGGAGCAAGATACGAGGCGCGGCCAGTCGTGCCACTCGTCCAGTCGCCTCACTTCTGAGCCAGTCTTGTCACTCTGCGAGCCATCTCACTCCGGAGCACAGTCTTGTCACTCGGCGAGTCATGTCGCTCCGGAACAAGACTGTGGGCTCGGCCAGGCGTGTCTCTTGTCCAGCCACCTCACTCCGGAGCCCAGTCTTGTCACTCGGCGAGCCATCTCACTTCGGCGACCAGTCTTGTCACTTGGCGAGTCATCTCGCTCCGGAACAAGACTCGAGGCTCGGCCAGCCATGACACTCGGCGAGTCGCCTCACTCCTGAGCCAGCCTTGTCACTCGGCGAGCCATCTCACTCCGGAGCCCAGTTTTGTCACTTGGCGTGTCATCTCGCTCCGGAACAAGACTGGAGGCTCGGCCATTCGTGTCACACGGCCAGTCGCCTCACTCCTGAGCCAACCCTGTCACTTGGCGAGCCATCTCACTCCGGAGCCCAGTCTTGTCACTTGGCTTGTCATCTCGTTCCGGAACAGGACTCGAGGCTCGGCCCGACGTGTCACTCGTCCCGTCGCATCACTCCTGAGCCAGTCTTGTCACTCGGCGAGCCATCTCACTCCGGAGACCAGTCTTGTCAATTGGCGAGTCATCTCGCTCCGGATCAAGACTCGAGACTCGGCCAGTCGTGTCACACGGCCTGTCGCCTCACTCCTGAGCTAATCCTGTCACTCGACCAGCCACCTCACTCCGGAGCCCAGTCTTGTCATCCGGCGAACCATCTCACTCCGGAGCCCAGTCTTGTCACTTGGCGACTCATCTCGCTCCGGAACAAGACTCGAGGCTCGGCCAGTCGTGTCACTCGGCCAGTCGCCTCACTCCTGAGCCACTCCTGTCACTGAGCAAGCCATCTCTCTCTGGAGCCCAGTCTTGTCACTTGGCGAGTCATCTCGCTCCGGAACAAGACTCGAGGTTCGGCCAGTAGTGTCACACGGTCAGTCGCGTCACTCCTGAGCCATTCTTGTCACTCGGCGTGCCACCTCTCTCCGGAGCCAATCCTGTCACTTGGCGAGTCATCTCGCTCCGGAACAAGACTGGGGGCTCGGCCAGGCGTGTCTCTCGGCCAGCCACCTCACTCCGGAGCCCAGTCTTGTCACTCTGCCAGCCATCTCACTTCGGCGGCCAGTCTTGTCACTAGGCGAGTCATCTCGCTCCGGAGCCCAGTCTTGTCACTTGGCGTGTCATCTCTCTCCGGAACAACATTCGAGGCTCGGCCAGTTGTGTCACTCGGCATGTCGCCTCACTCCTGAGCCAACCATGTCACTCGGCGAGCCATCTCACTCCGGAGCCCAGTCTTGTCACTTGGCGTGTCATCTCGCTCCGGAACAGGACTCGAGGCTCGGCCCGTCGTGTCACTCGTCCAGTCGCCTCACTCCTGAGCCAGTCTTGTCACTCGGCGAGCCATCTCACTCCGGAGCCCAGTCTTGTCACTCGGCGAGTCATCTCACTCCGGAACAAGACTCGAGTCCCGGCCAGTCGTGTCACACGGCCAGTCGCCTCACTCCTGAACCAGTCTTGTCACTCGACGTGCCATCTCAATCCGGAGCCCACTCTTGTCACTCGAAGAGTCAACTCGCTCCGGAACAAGACTCGAGTCCCGGCCAGTCGTGTCACCCGGCCAGTCGCCTTACTCCAGAGCCAACCCTGTCACTCGGCCAGCCACCTCACTCCGGAGCCCAGTCTTGCCACACGGCGAGCCATGTCACTCCGGAGCCCAGTCTTGTCACTTGAAGAGTAATCTAGCCCCGGAACAAGAATCGAGGCTCGGCCTGTCGTGTCACTCGGCCAGTCGCCTCACTCCTGAACCAGTCTTGTCACTCGACGTGCCATCTCTATCCGGAGCCCACTCTTGTCACTCGACGAGTTATCTCGCTCCGGACCAAGACTCGAGGCTAGGCCATTCGTGTCACTCGGCCAGTCGCCTCACGCCTGAACCAGTCTTGTCACTCGACGAGCCATCTCAATCCGGAGCCCACTCTTGTCACTCGACGAGTCAACTCGCTCCGGAACAAGACTCGAGGCTCGGCCAGTCGCCTCACTCCTGAAACAGTCCTGTCACTCAGCAAGCCATCTCACTCTGGAGCCCAGTCTTGTCACTTGGCGAGTCATCTCGCTCCGGAACAAGACTCGAGGCTCGGCCAGTCGTGTCACACGGCCAGTCGCGTCACTCCTGAGCCATTCTTGTCACTCGGCGAGCCATCTCACTCCGGATCCCAGTCTTGTCACTTGGCGAGTCATCTCGCTCCGGAACAAGACTCGAGGCGCGCCCAGTCGTGTCACTAGTCCAGTCGCCTCACTACTGAGCCAGTCTTGTCACTCGGCGAGCCATCTCACTCCGGAGCCCAGTCTTGTCACTCGCCGTGTCATCTCGCTCCGGAACAATACTCGAGGCTCGGCCAGTCGTGTCACTCGGCATGTCGCCTCACTCCTGAGCCAGTCTTGTCACTCGGCCAGCCATCTCACTCCGGAGCCCAGTCTTGTCACTTGGCGAGTCATCTCGCTCCGGAACAAGATACGAGGCGCGGCCAGTCGTGTCACTCGGCCAGTCGCCTCACTCCTGAGCCAGTCTTGTCACTCGGCGAGCCATCTCACTCCGGAGCCCAGTCTTGTCACTTGGCGAGTCATGTCGCTCCGGAACAAGACTGTGGGCTCGGCCAGTCGTGTCACTCGGCCAGTCGCCTCACTCCGGAGCCCAGTCTTGTCACTCGGCGAGCCATCTCACTCCGGAGCCCAGTCTTGTCACTTGGCGAGTCATCTCGCTCCGGAACATGACTCGAGGCTCGGCCAGTCGTGTCACTCGGCCAGTCGCCTCACTCCTGAGCCAGTCTTGTCACTCGGCGAGCCATCTCACTCCGGAGCCCAGTCTTGTCACTTGGCGAGTCATCTCGCTCCGGAACAAGACTCGAGGCTCGGCCAGTCGTGTCACTCGGCCTGTCGCCTCACTCCTGAGCCAATCCTGTCACTCGGCCAGCCATCTCACTCCGGAGCCCAGTCTTGTCACTTGGCGAGTCATCTCGCTCCGGAACAAGACTCGAGGCTCGGCCAGTCGTGTCACTCGGCCAGTCGCCTCACTCCTGAGCCAGTCTTGTCACTCTGCGAGCCATCTCACTCCGGAGCCCAGTCTTGTCACTTGGCGAGTCATGTCGCTCCGGAACAAGACTGGAGGCTCGGCCATTCTTGTCACACGGCCAGTCGCCTCACTCCTGAGCCAACCCTGTCACTCGGCGAGCCATCTCACTCCGGAGCCCAGTCTTGTCACTTGGCGTGTCATCTCGCTCCGGAACAGGACTCGAGACTCGGCCCGACGTGTCACTCGGCCTGTCGCCTCACTCCTGAGCCAATCCTGTCACTCGGCCAGCCATCTCACTCCGGAGCCCAGTCATGTCACTAGGCGAGTCATCTCGCCCAGGAACATGACTCGAGGCTCGGCCAGTCTTGTCTCACAGCCAGTCGCTTCACTCCTGAGCCAACCCTGTCACTCGGCCAGCCACCTCACTCCGGAGCCCAGTCTTGTCACTTGGCGAGTCAACTCGCTCCGGAACAAGAGACGAGGCACGGCCAGTCGTGTCACTCGGCCAGTCGCCTCACTCCTGAGCCAGTCTTGTCACTCGGCGAGCCATCTCACTCCGGAGCACAGTCTTGTCACTTGGCGAGTCATCTCGCTCCGGAACAAGACTCGAGACTCCGTCAGTCGTGTCACTCGGCCTGTCGCCTCACTCCTCAGCCAGTCTTGTCACTCGGCCAGCCATCTCACTCCGGAGCCCAGTCTTGTCACTTGGCGAATCATCTCGCTCCGGAACAAGACTCGAGGCTCGGCCAGTCGCCTCACTCCTGAACCAGTCCTGTCACTCAGCAAGCCATCTCACTCTGGAGCCCAGTCTTGTCACTTGGAGAGTCATCTCGCTCCGGAACAAGACTCGAGGCTCGGCCAGTAGTGTCACACGGCCAGTCGCGTCACTCCTGAGCCATTCTTGTCACCCGGCGAGCCATCTCACTCCGGATCCAATTCCTGTCACTTGGCGAGTCATCTCGCTCCGGAACAAGACTGGGGGCTCGGCCAGGCGTGTCACTCGGCCAGTCGCTTCACTCCTGAACCAGTCCTGTCAGTCGCCGAGCCATATCACTCTGGAGCACAGTCTTGTCACTTCGCGAGTCATCTCGCTCCGGAACAAGACTCGAGGCTCGGCGAGTAGTGTCACACGGCCAGTCGCGTCACTCCTCAGAAATTCTTGTCACTCGGCGAGCCATCTCACTCCGGAGCCCAGTCTTGTCACTTGGCGTGTCATCTCTCTCCGGAACAACACTCGAGGCTCGGCCAGTTCTGTCACTCGGCATGTCGCATCACTCCTGAGCCAGTCTTGTCACTCGGCCAGCCATCTCACTCCGGAGCCCAGTCTTGTCACTTGGCGAGTCATCTCGCTCCGGAACAAGATACGAGGCGCGGCCAGTCGTGTCACTAGGCCAGTCGCCTCACTCCTGAGCCAGTCTTGTCACTCTGCGAGCCATCTCACTCCGGAGAGAGTCATGTCGCTCCGGAATAAGACTGTGGGCTCGGCCAGGCGTGTCTCTCGGCCAGCCACCTGACTCCGGAGCCCAGTCTTGTCACTCGGCGAGCCATCTCACTTCGGCGCCCAGTCTTGTCACTAGGCGAGTCATCTCGCCCCGGAACATGACTCGAGGCTCGGCAGGTCGTGTCACTCGGCCAGTCGCCTCACTTTTGAGCCAGTCTTGTCACTCGGCGTGCCATCTCACTCCGGAGCCCAGTCTTGTCACTTGGCGTGTCATCTCGCACCGGTACGAGACTCGAGACTCGGTCAGTCGTGTCACTCGGCATGTCGCCTCACTCCTGAGCCAGTCTTGTCACTCGGCCAGCCATCTCACTCCGGAGCCCAGTCTTGTCACTTGGCGAGTCATCTCGCTCCGGAACAAGACTCGAGGCTCGGCCAGTCGTGTCACTCGGCCAGTCGCCTCACTCCTGAGCCAGTCTTGTCACTCGGCGAGCCATCTCACTCCGGAGAGAGTCATGTCGCTCCGGAATAAGACTGTGGGCTCGGCCAGGCGTGTCTCTCGGCCAGCCACCTGACTCCGGAGCCCAGTCTTGTCACTCGGCGAGCCATCTCACTTCGGCGCCCAGTCTTGTCACTAGGCGAGTCATCTCGCCCCGGAACATGACTCGAGGCTCGGCAGGTCGTGTCACTCGGCCAGTCGCCTCACTTTTGAGCCAGTCTTGTCACTCGGCGTGCCATCTCACTCCGGAGCCCAGTCTTGTCACTTGGCGAGTCATCTCGCATCCGGAACAAGACTCGAGGCTCGGCCAGCCGTGACACTCGGCCAGTCGCCTCACTCCTGAGCCAGCCTTGTCACTCGGCGAGTCATCTCACTCCGGAGCCCAGTTTTGTCACTTGGCGTGTTATCTCGCTCCGGAACAAGTCTGGAGGCTCGGCCATTCGTGTCACACGGCCAGTCGCCTCACTCCTGAGCCAGCCCTGTCACTCGGCGAACCATCTCACTCCGGAGCCCAGTCTTGTCACCTGGCGTGTCATCTCGCTCCGGAACAGGACTCGAGGCTCGGCCCGTCGTGTCACTCGTCCAGTCGCTTCACTCCTGAGCCAGCCTTGTCACTCGGCGAGCCATCTCACTCCGGAGCACAGTTTTGTCACTTGGCGAGTCATCTCGCCCCGGAACAAGGATTGAGGCTCGGCCAGTCGTGTCACTCGGCCAGTCGCCACACTTCTGTGCCAGTCTTGTCATCCGGCGAACCATCTCACTCCGGAATCCAGTCTTGTCACTTGGCGACTCATCTCGCTCCGGAACAAGTCTCGAGGCTCGTCCAGTCGTGTCACTCGGCCTGTCGCCTCACTCCTGAGCCAGTCCTGTCACTCGGCCAGCCATCTCACTCCGGAGCCCAGTCTTGTCACTTGGCGAGTCAACTCGCTCCGGAACAAGAGACGAGGCACGACCAGTCGTGTCACTCGGCCAGTTGCCTCACTCCTGAGCCAGTCTTGTCACTCGGCGAGGCAACTCACTCCGGAGCCCAGTCTTGTCACTTGGCGATTCATCTCTCTCCGGAACAAGACTCGAGGCTCGTCCAGTCGTGTCACTCGGCCTGTCGCCTCACTCCTGAGACAGACTTGTCTCTCGGCCAGCCATCTCACTCCGGAACCCAGTCTTGTCACTTGGCGAGTCAACTCGCTCCGGAACAAGAGACGAGGCACGGCCAGTCGTGTCACTCAACCAGTCGCCTCACTCCTGAGACAGTCTTGTCACTCTGCGAGCCATCTCACTCCGGAGCCCAGTCTTGTAATTCGGCGAGTCACCTCGCTCCGGAACAGGACTGGGGGCTCGGCCAGGCGTGTCTCACGGCCAGCCACCTCACTCCGGATCCCAGTATCATCACGCGGCGAGCCATCTCACTCCGGAGCCCAGTCTTGTCACTTGGCGAGTCATCTCGCTCCGGAACAAGATACGAGGCGCGGCCAGTCGTGTCACTCGGCCAGTCGCCTCACTCCTGAGCCAGTCTTGTCACTCTGCGAGCCATCTCACTCCGGAGCCCAGTCTTGTCACTTGGCGAGTCATGTCGCTCCGGAACAAGACTGTGGGCTCGGCCAGGCGTGTCTCTCGGCCAGCCACCTCACTCCGGAGCCCAGTCTTGTCACTCGGCGAGCCATCTCACTTCGGCGCCCAGTCTTGTCACTAGGCGAGTCATCTCGCCCCGGAACATGACTCGAGGCTCGGCAGTTCGTGTCACTCGGCCAGTCGCCTCACATTTGTTCCAGTCTTGTCACTCGGTGTGCCATCTCACTCCGGAGCCCAGTCTTGTCACTTGGCGAGTCATCTCGCTCCGGAACAAGATACGAGGCGCGGCCAGTCGTGTCACTCGGCCAGTCGCCTCACTCCTGAGCCAGTCTTGTCACTCTGCGAGCCATCTCACTCCGGAGCCCAGTCTTGTCACTTGGCGAGTCATGTCGCTCCGGAACAAGACTGTGGGCTCGGCCAGGCGTGTCTCTCGGCCAGCCACCTCACTCCGGAGCCCAGTCTTGTCACTCGGCGAGCCATCTCACTTCGGCGACCAGTCTTGTCACTAGGCGAGTCATCTCGCCCCGGAAAATGACTCGAGGCTCGGCAGGTTGTGTCACTCGGCCAGTCGCCTCACTTTTGAGCCAGTCTTGTCACTCGGCGTGCCATCTCACTCCGGAGCCCAGTCTTGTCACTTGGCGAGTCATCTCGCTCCGGAACAAGACTCGAGGCTCGGCCAGCGTGTCACTCGGCCAGTCGCCTCACTCCTGAGCCAGTCTTGTCACTCGGCGAGCCATCTCACTCCGGAGCCCAGTCTTGTCACTTGGCGAGTCATCTCGCTCCGGAACAAGACTCGAGGCTCGGCCAGTCGTGTCACTCGGCCAGTCGCCTCACTCCTGAACCAGTCCTGTCACTCGGCGAGCCATCTCACTCCGGAGCCCAGTCTTGTCACTTGGCGTGTCATCTCGCTCCGGAACAAGACTCGAGGCTCGGCCAGTAGTGTCACACGGCCAGTCGCGTCACTCCTGAGCCATTCTTGTCACTCGGCGAGCCATCTCACTCCGGAGCCCAGTCTTGTCACTTGGCGAGTCATCTCGCCCCGGAACAAGACTCGAGGCTCGGCCAGGCGTGTCACTCGGCCAGTCGCCTCACTCCTGAGCCAGTCTTGTCACTCGGCGAGCCATCTCACTCCGGAGCCCAGTCTTGTCACTTGGCGAGTCATCTCGCTCCGGAACAAGACTCGAGGCTCGGCCAGTCGTGTCACTCGGCCAGTCGCCTCACTCCTGAGCCAGTCTTGTCACTCGGCGAGCCATCTCACTCCGGAGCCCAGTCTTGTCACTTAGCGAGTCATCTCGTTCCGGAACAAGACTCGAGGCTCGGCCAGTCGTGTCACCAGTCGGCCTCCTGAGCCAGTCCTGTCACTCGGCGAGCCATCTCACTCCGGAGCCCAGTCTTGTCACTTGGCGTGTCATCTCTCTCCGGAACAACACTCGAGGCTCGGCCAGTTGTGTCACTCGGCATGTCGCATCACTCCTGAGCCAGTCTTGCCACTCGGCCAGCCATCTCACTCCGGAGCCCAGTCTTGTCACATGGCGAGTCATCCCGCTCCGGAACAAGACTGGGGGCGCGGCCAGGCGTGTCACTCGGCCTGTGGCCTCACTCCTGAGCCAGTCTTCTCACTCGGCCAGCCATCTCACTCCGGAGCCCAGTCTTGTCACTTGGCGAGTCATCTCGCTCCGGAACAAGACTCGAGGCTCGGCCAGTCGTGTCACTCGGCCAGTCGCCTCACTCCTGAGCCAGTCTTGTCACTCGGCGAGCCATCTCACTCCGGAGCCCAGTCTTGTCACTTGGCGAGTCATCTCTCTCCGGAACAAGGCTCGAGGCTCGGCCAGTCGTGTCACTCGGCCAGTCGCCTCACTCCTGAGCCAGTCTTGTCACTCGGCCAGCCATCTCACTCCGGAGCCCAGTCTTGTCACTTGGCGAGTCATCTCGCTCCGGAACAGGACTCGAGGCTCGGCCAGTCGTGTCACTCGGCCTGTCGCCTCACTCCTGAGCCAGTCTTGTCACTCGGCGAGCCATCTCACTCCGGAGCCCAGTCTTGTCACTTGGCGAGTCATCTCGCTCCGGAACAAGACTCGAGGCTCGGCCAGTCGTGTCACTCGGCCAGTCGCCTCACTCCTGAGCCAGTCTTGTCACTCGGCGAGCCATCTCACTCCGGAGCCCAGTCTTGTCACTTGGCGAGTCATCTCGCTCCGGAACAAGACTGGAGGCTCGGCCAGTCGTGTCACTCGGCCAGTCGCCTCACTCCTGAGCCAGTCTTGTCACTCGGCGAGCCATCTCACTCCGGAGCCCAGTCTTGTCACTTGGCGTGTTATCTCGCTCCGGAACAAGTCTGGAGGCTCGGCCATTCGTGTCACACGGCCAGTCGCCTCACTCCTGAGCCAACCCTGTCACTCGGCGAACCATCTCACTCCGGAGCCCAGTCTTGTCACTTGGCGTGTCATCTCGCTCCGGAACAAGTCTCGATGCTCGTCCAGTCGTGTCACTCGGCCTGTCGCCTCACTCCTGAGCCAGTCCTGTCACTCGGCGAGCCATCTCACTCCGGAGCCCAGTCTTGTCACTTGGCGAGTCAACTCGCTCCGGAACAAGAGACGAGGCACGACCAGTCGTGTCACTCGGCCAGTTGCCTCACTCCTGAGCCAGTCTTGTCACTCGGCGAGGCAACTCACTCCGGAGCCCAGTCTTGTCACTTGGCGATTCATCTCTCTCCGGAACAAGACTCGAGGCTCGTCCAGTCGTGTCACTCGGCCTGTCGCCTCACTCCTGAGCCAGTCTTGTCACTCTGCGAGCCATCTCACTCCGGAGCCCAGTCTTGTCACTTGGCGAGTCATCTCGCTCCGGAACAAGATACGAGGCGCGGCCAGTCGTGTCACTCGGCCAGTCGCCTCACTCCTGAGCCAGTCTTGTCACTCTGCGAGCCATCTCACTCCGGAGCCCAGTCTTGTCACTTGGCGAGTCATGTCGCTCCGGAACAAGACTGTGGGCTCGGCCAGGCGTGTCTCTCGGCCAGCCACCTGACTCCGGAGCCCAGTCTTGTCACTCGGCGAGCCATCTCACTTCGGCGCCCAGTCATGTCACTAGGCGAGTCATCTCGCCCCGGAACATGACTCGAGGCTCGGCAGGTCGTGTCACTCGGCCAGTCGCCTCACTTTTGAGCCAGTCTTGTCACTCGGCGTGCCATCTCACTCCGGAGCCCAGTCTTGTCACTTGGCGAGTCATCTCGCATCCGGAACAAGACTCGAGGCTCGGCCAGCCGTGACACTCGTCCAGTCGCCTCACTCCTGAGCCAGTCTTGTCACTCGGCGAGCCATCTCACTCCGGAGCACAGTTTTGTCACTTGGCGAGTCATCTCGCCCCGGAACATGGATTGAGGCTCGGCCAGTCGTGTCACTCGGCCAATCGCCACACTTCTGTGCCAGTCTTGTCATCCGGCGAACCATCTCACTCCGGAATCCAGTCTTGTCACTTGGCGACTCATCTCGCTCCGGAACAAGTCTCGAGGCTCGTCCAGTCGTGTCACTCGGCCTGTCGCCTCACTACTGAGCCAGTCTTGTCACTCGGCCAGCCATCTCACTCCGGAGACCAGTCTTGTCACTTGGCGAGTCAACTCGCTCCGGAACAGGAGACGAGGCACGGCCAGTCGTGTCACTCGGCCAGTCGCCTCACTCCTGAGCCTGTCTTGTCACTCGGCGAGGCAACTCACTCCGGAGCCCAGTCTTGTCACTTGGCGAGTGATCTCTCTCCGGAACAAGACTCGAGGCTCGTCCAGTCGTGTCACTCGGCCTGTCGCCTCACTCCTGAGCCAGTCCTGTCACTCGGCCAGCCATCTAACTCCGGAGCCCAGTCTTGTCACTTGGCGAGTCATCTCTCTCCGGAACAAGCCTCGAGGCTCGTCCAGTCGTGTCACTCGGCCAGTCGCCTCACTCCTGAGCCAGTCCTGTCACTCGGCCAGCCATCTCTCTCCGGAGCCCAGTCTTGTCACTTGGCGAGTCATCTCGCTCCGGAACAAGACTCGAGGCTCGGCCAGTCGTGTCACTCGGCCTGTCGCCTCACTCCTGAGCCAGTCTTGTCACTCGGCGAGCCATCTCACTCCGGAGCCCAGTCTTGTCACTTGGCGAGTCATCTCGCTCCGGAACAAGACTCGAGGCTCGTCCAGTCGTGTCACTCGGCCTGTCGCCTCACTCCTGAGCCAGTCCTGTCACTCGGCCAGCCATCTAACTCCGGAGCCCAGTCTTGTCACTTGGCGAGACATCTCTCTCCGGAACAAGCCTCGAGGCTCGTCCAGTCGTGTCACTCGGCCTGTCGCCTCACTCCAGAGCCAGTCCTGTCACTCGGCGAGCCATCTCTCTCCGGAGCCCAGTCTTGTCACTTGGCGAGTCAACTCGCTCCGGAACAAGAGACGAGGCACGACCAGTCGTGTCACTCGGCCAGTTGCCTCACTCCTGAGCCAGTCTTGTCACTCGGCGAGGCAACTCACTCCGGAGCCCAGTCTTGTCACTTGGCGAGTCATCTCTCTCCGGAACAAGACTCGAGGCTCGTCCAGTCGTGTCACTCGGCCTGTCGCCTCACTCCTGAGACAGACTTGTCTCTCGGCCAGCCATCTCACTCCGGAACCCAGTCTTGTCACTTGGCGTGTCAACTCGCTCCGGAACAAGATACGAGGCGCGGCCAGTCGTGTCACTCGGCCAGTCGCCTCACTCCTGAGCCAGTCTTGTCACTCGGCGAGCCATCTCACTCCGGAGCACAGTTTTGTCACTTGGCGAGTCATCTCGCCCCGGAACAAGGATTGAGGCTCGGCCAGTCGTGTCACTCGGCCAGTCGCCTCACTCCTGAGCCAGTCCTGTCACTCGGCCAGCCATCTCTCTCCGGAGCCCAGTCTTGTCACTTGGCGAGTCAACTCGCTCCGGAACAAGAGACGAGGCACGACCAGTCGTGTCACTCGGCCAGTTGCCTCACTCCTGAGCCAGTCTTGTCACTCGGCGAGCCATCTCACTCCGGAGCCCAGTCTTGTCACTTGGCGACTCATCTCGCTCCGGAACAAGTCTCGAGGCTCGTCCAGTCGTGTCACTCGGCCTGTCGCCTCACTACTGAGCCAGTCTTGTCACTCGGCCAGCCATCTCACTCCGGAGACCAGTCTTGTCACTTGGCGAGTCAACTCGCTCCGGAACAGGAGACGAGGCACGGCCAGTCGTGTCACTCGGCCAGTCGCCTCACTCCTGAGCCTGTCTTGTCACTCGGCGAGGCAACTCACTCCGGAGCCCAGTCTTGTCACTTGGCGACTCATCTCGCTCCGGAACAAGTCTCGAGGCTCGTCCAGTCGTGTCACTCGGCCTGTCGCCTCACTCCTGAGCCAGTCCTGTCACTCGGCCAGCCATCTCACTCCGGAGCCCAGTCTTGTCACTTGGCGAGTCAACTCGCTCCGGAACAAGAGACGAGGCACGACCAGTCGTGTCACTCGGCCAGTTGCCTCACTCCTGAGCCAGTCTTGTCACTCGGCGAGGCAACTCACTCCGGAGCCCAGTCTTGTCACTTGGCGAGTCATCTCTCTCCGGAACAAGACTCGAGGCTCGTCCAGTCGTGTCACTCGGCCTGTCGCCTCACTCCTGAGACAGACTTGTCTCTCGGCCAGCCATCTCACTCCGGAACCCAGTCTTGTCACTTGGCGTGTCAACTCGCTCCGGAACAAGATACGAGGCTCGGCCAGTCGTGTCACTCGGCCAGTCGCCTCACTCCTGAGCCAGTCTTGTCACTCGGCGAGCCATCTCACTCCGGAGCCCAGTCTTGTCACTTGGCGAGTCATGTCGCTCCGGAACAAGACTGGAGGCTCGGCCATTCTTGTCACACGGCCAGTCGCCTCACTCCTGAGCCAACCATGTCACTCGGCGAGTCATCTCACTCCGGAGCCCAGTTTTGTCACTTGGCGTGTTATCTCGCTCCGGAACAAGTCTGGAGGCTCGGCCATTCGTGTCACACGGCCAGTCGCCTCACTCCTGAGCCAGCCCTGTCACTCGGCGAACCATCTCACTCCGGAGCCCAGTCTTGTCACCTGGCGTGTCATCTCGCTCCGGAACAGGACTCGAGGCTCGGCCCGTCGTGTCACTCGTCCAGTCGCTTCACTCCTGAGCCAGCCTTGTCACTCGGCGAGCCATCTCACTCCGGAGCCCAGTCTTGTCACTTGGCGAGTCATCTCGCTCCGGAACAAGACTGGGGGCGCGGCCAGGCGTGTCACTCGGCCTGTCGCCTCACTCCTGAGCCAGTCTTGTCACTCGGCCAGCCATCTCACTCCGGAGCCCAGTCTTGTCACTTGGCGAGTCATCTCGCTCCGGAACAAGACTCGAGGCTCGGCCAGTCGTGTCACTCGGCCTGTCGCCTCACTCCTGAGCCAATCCTTTCACTCGGCCAGCCATTCCACTCCGGAGCCCAGTCATGTCACTAGGCGAGTCATCTCGCCCAGGAACATGACTCGAGGCTCGGCCAGTAGTGTCACACGGCCAGTCGCCTCACTCCCGAGCTAACCCTGTCACTCGGCCAGCCATCTCACTCCGGATCCCAGTCTTGTCACTTGGCGTGTCATCTCGCTCCGGAACAGGACTCGAGGCTCGGCCAGACGTGTCACTCGTCCAGTCGCCTCACTCCTGAGCCAGTCTTGTCACTCGGCGAGGCAACTCACTCCGGAGCCCAGTCTTGTCACTTGGCGAGTCATCTCTCTCCGGAACAAGACTCGAGGCTCGTCCAGTCGTGTCACTCGGCCTGTCGCCTCACTCCTGAGACAGACTTGTCTCTCGGCCAGCCATCTCACTCCGAAACCCAGTCTTGTCACTTGGCGAGTCAACTCGCTCCGGAACAAGAGACGAGGCACGGCCAGTCGTGTCACTCAACCAGTCGCATTACTCCTGAGACAGTCTTGTCACTCTGCGAGCCATCTCACTCCGGAGCCCAGTCTTGTAATTCGGCGAGTCACCTCGCTCCGGAACAGGACTGGGGGCTCGGCCAGGCGTGTCTCACGGCCAGCCACCTCACTCCGGATCCCAGTATCATCACGCGGCTAGCCATCTCACTCCGGAGCCCAGTCTTGTCACTTGGCGAGTCATCTCGCTCCGGAGCAAGATACGAGGCGCGGCCAGTCGTGTCACTCGGCCAGTCGCCTCACTTCTGAGCCAGTCTTGTCACTCTGCGAGCCATCTCACTCCGGAGCACAGTCTTGTCACTCGGCGAGTCATGTCGCTCCGGAACAAGACTGTGGGCTCGGCCAGGCGTGTCTCTTGTCCAGCCACCTCACTCCGGAGCCCAGTCTTGTCACTCGGCGGGCCATCTCACTTCGGCGACCAGTCTTGTCACTAGGCGAGTCATCTCGCCCCGGAAAATGACTCGAGGCTCGGCAGGTTGTGTCACTCGGCCAGTCGCCTCACTTTTGGGCCAGTCTTGTCACTCGGCGTGCCATCTCACTCCGGAGCCCAGTCTTGTCACTTGGCGAGTCATTTCGCTCCGGAACAAGATACGAGGCGCTGCCAGTCGTGTCACTCGGCCAGTCGCCTCACTCGTGAGCCAGTCTTGTCACTCTGCGAGCCATCTCACTCCGGAGCCCAGTCTTGTCACTTGGCGAGTCATGTCGCTCCGGAACAAGACTGTGGGCTCGGCCAGGAGAGTCTCTCGGCCAGCCACCTCACTCCGGAGCCCAGTCTTGTCACTCGGCGAGCCATCTCACTTCGGCGACCAGTCTTGTCACTAGGCGAGTCATCTCGCCCCGGAGAATGACTCGAGGCTCGGCAGGTTGTGTCACTCGGCCAGTCGTCTCACTTTTGAGCCAGTCTTGTCACTCGGCGTGCCATCTCACTCCGGAGCCCAGTCTTGTCACTTGGCGAGTCATCTCGCTCCGGAACAAGACTCGAGGCTCGGCCAGCCATGACACTCGGCGAGTCGCCTCACTCCTGAGCCAGCCTTGTCACTCGGCGAGCCATCTCACTCCGGAGCCCAGTTTTGTCACTTGGCGTGTCATCTCGCTCCGGAACAAGACTGGAGGCTCGGCCATTCGTGTCACACGGCCAGTCGCCTCACTCCTGAGCCAACCCTGTCACTCGGCGAGCCATCTCACTCCGGAGCCCAGTCTTGTCACTTGGCTTGTCATCTCGCTCCGGAACAGGACTCGAGGCTCGGCCCGACGTGTCACTCGTCCCGTCGCCTCACTCCTGAGCCAGTCTTGTCACTCGGCGAGCCATCTCACTCCGGAGACCAGTCTTGTCAATTGGCGAGTCATCTCGCTCCGGATCAAGACTCGAGACTCGGCCAGTCGTGTCACACGGCCTGTCGCCTCACTCCTGAGCTAATCCTGTCACTCGACCAGCCACCTCACTCCGGAGCCCAGTCTTGTCACTCGGCGAGCCATCTCACTCCGGAGCACAGTCTTGTCACTTGGCGAGTCATCTCGCTCCGGAACTAGCCTCGAGGCTCGGCGAGTTGTGTCACACGGCCAGTCGCGTCACTCCTGAGCAATTCTTGCCACTCGGCGAGCCATCTCACTCCGGAGCCCAGTCTTGTCACTTGGCGTGTCATCTCTCTCCGGAACAACACTCGAGGCTCGGCCAGTTGTGTCACTCGGCATGTCGCATCACTCCTGAGCCAGTCTTGTCACTCGGCCAGCCATCTCACCCCGGAGCCCAGTCTTGTCACATGGCGAGTCATCCCGCTCCGGAACAAGACTGGGGGCGCGGCCAGGCGTTTCACTCTGCCTGTCGCCTCACTCCTGAACCAGTCTTGTCACTCGTAGAGCGATCTCACTCCGGAGCCCAGTCTTGTCACTAGGCGAGACATGTCGCTCCGGAACAAGACTCGAGGCACGGCCAGTCGTGTCACACGTCCAGTCGCCTCACTCCTGAGCCAGTCATGCCACACGGCGAGCCATCTCACCCAGGAACACAGTATTTTCACTCGGCGAGTCACCTCGCTCCGTAACAAGACTGAAGGCTCGGCCAAGGGTGTCACTCGGCCAGTCTCCTCACTACTGATCAAGTCTTGTCACTCGAGTAGCCACCTCACTCCGGAGCCCAGTCTTGTCACTCGGCGAGCCATGTCACTCCGGAGCCTAGTCTTGTCACTTGGCCAGTCATCTAGCCCCGGAACAAGACTCGAGGCTCGGCCAGTCGTGTCACTCGGCATGTCGCCTCACTCCTGAACCAGTCTTGTCACTCGGCCAGCCATCTCACTCCGGAGCCCAGTCATGTCACTAGGCAAGTCACCTCCCCCAGGAACATGACTCGAGGCTCGCCAGTCGTGTCACACGGCCTGTCGCCTCACTCCTGAGGCAACCCTGTCTCTCGGCCAGCCACCTCACTCCGGTTCCCAGTCTTGTCACTTGGCGTGTCATCTCGCACCGGAACAGGACTCGAGGCACGGCCAGTCGTGTAACTCGTCCAGTCGCCTCACTCATGAGCCAGTCTTGTCACTCGGCGAGCCATCTCACTCCGGAGCCCAGTCATGTCACTAGGCAAGTCACCTCCCCCAGGAACATGACTCGAGGCTCGCCAGTCGTGTCACACGGCCTGTCGCCTCACTCCTGAGCCAACCCTGTCTCTCGGCCAGCCACCTCACTCCGGTTCCCAGTCTTGTCACTTGGCGTGTCATCTCGCACCGGAACAGGACTCGAGGCACGGCCAGTCGTGTAACTCGTCCAGTCGCCTCACTCATGAGCCAGTCTTGTCACTCGGCGAGCCATCTCACTCCGGAGCACAGTCTTGTCACTTGGCGAGTCATCTCGCCCCGGTACAACACTCGAGGCTCGGCCAGTAGTGTCACACGGCCAGTCGCGTCACACCTCAGCCATTCTTGTCACTCGGTGGGCCATCTCACTCCGGAGCCAAGTCTTGTCACTTGGCGAGTCATCTCTCTCCGGAACAAGACTCGAGGCTCGGCCAGTTGTGTCACTCGGCCAGTTGCCTCACTCCTGAGCCAGTCTTGTCACTCGGCCAGCCATCTCACTCCGGAGCCCAGTCTTGTCACTTGGCGAGTCATCTCGCTACGGAACAAGCCTCGAGGCTCGGCCAGTCGCCTCACTCCTGAGCCAGCCTTGTCACTCGGCGAGCCATCTCACTCCTGAGCCCAGTTTTGTCACTTGGGTTGTCATCTCGCACCTGAACGAGACTGGAGGCTCGGCCATTCGTGTCACACGGCCAGTCGCCTCACTCCTGAGCCAACCCTGTCACTCGGCGAGCCATCTCACTCCGGAGCCCAGTCTTGTCACTTAGCGTGTCATCTCGCTCCGGAACAGGCCTCGAGGCTCGGCCAGTCGTGTCACTCGGCCAGTCGCCTCACTCCTGAGCCAGTCTTGTCACCCGGCGAGCCATCTCACTCCGGAGAACAGTCTTGTCACTTGGCGAGTCATCTCGCCCCGGAACAAGGATTGAGGCTCGGCCAGTCTTGTCACTCGGCCAGTCGACCCACTTTTGAGCCAGTCCTGTCATCCGGCGAACCATCTCACTCCGGAGCCCAGTCTTGTCACTTGTCGGCTCATCCCGCTCCGGAACAAGACTCGAGGCTCGGCCAGTCGTGTCACTCGGCCAGTCGCCTCACTCCTGAGCCAACCCTGTCACTCGGCGAGCCATCTCACTCCGGAGCCCAGTCTTGTCACTTGGCTTGTCATCTCGCTCCGGAACAGGACTCGAGGCTCGGCCCGACGTGTCACTCGTCCCGTCGCCTCACTCCTGAGCCAGTCTTGTCACTCGGCGAGCCATCTCACTCCGGAGACCAGTCTTGTCAATTGGCGAGTCATCTCGCTCCGGATCAAGACTCGAGACTCGGCCAGTCGTGTCACACGGCCTGTCGCCTCACTCCTGAGCTAATCCTGTCACTCGACCAGCCACCTCACTCCGGAGCCCAGTCTTGTCACTCGGCGAGCCATCTCACTCCGGAGCACAGTCTTGTCACTTGGCGAGTCATCTCGCACCGGTACGAGACTCGAGACTCGGTCAGTCGTGTCACTCGGCCAGTCGCCTCACTCCTGAGCCAATCCTGTCACTCGGCCAGCCATCTCACTCCGGAGCCCAGTCTTGTCACTTGGCGACTCATCTCGCTCCGGAACAAGACTCGAGGCTCGGCCAGTCGTGTCACTCGGCCAGTCGCCTCACTCCCGAACCAGTCCTGTCACTCAGCGAGCCATCTCACTCTGGAGCCCAGGCTTGTCACTTGGCGTGTCATCTCGCCCCGGAACAAGACTCGAGGCTCGGCCAGTAGTGTCACACGTCCAGTCGCGTCACTCCTGAGCCATTCTTGACACTCGGCGAGCCATCTCACTCCGGAGCCAAGTTCTGTCACTTGGCTAGTCATCTCGCCCCGGAACACGACTCGAGGCTCGGCAGGTCGTGTCACTCGGCCAGTCGCCTCACTTTTGAGCCAGTCTTGTCACTCGGGGTGCCATCTCACTCCGGAGCCCAGTCTTGTCACTTGGCGAGTCATCTCGCTCCGGAACAAGACTCGAGGCTCGGCCAGTCGTGTCACTCGGCCAGTCGCCTCACTCCTGATCCAGTCCTGTCACTCGGCGAGCCATCTCACTCCGGAGCCCAGTCTTGTCACTTACCGAGTCATCTCGCTCCGGAACAAGACTCGAGGCTCGGTCAGTCGTGTCACTCGGCCTGTCGCTTCACTCCTGAACCAGTCCTGTCACTCGGCGAGCCATCTCACTCTGGAGCACAGTCTTGTCACTTGGCGAGTCATCTCGCTCCGGAACAAGTCTCGAGGCTCGGCCAGTAGTGTCACACGGCCAGTCGCGTCACTCCTGAGCCATTCTTGTCACTCGGCGAGCCATCTCACTCCGGAGCCAAGTTCTGTCACTTGGCGTGTCATCTCGCCCCGGAACATGACTCGAGGCTCGGCAGGTCGTGTCACTCGGCCAGTCGCCTCACATTTGAGCCAGTCTTGTCACTCGGCATGCCATCTCACTCCGGAGCCCAGTCTTGTCACTTGGCGAGTCATCTCGCTCCGGAACAAGACTCGAGGCTCGGCCAGTCGTGTCACTCGGCCAGTCGCCTCACTCCTGAACCAGTCCTGTCACTCGGCGAGCCATCTCACTCCGGAGCCCAGTCTTGTCACTTAGCGAGTCATCTCGCTCCGGAACAAGACTCGGGGCTCGGCCAGTCGTGTCACTCGGCCTGTCGCTTCCCTCCTGAACCAGTCCTGTCACTCGGCGAGCCATCTCACTCTGGAGCACAGTCTTGTCACTTCGCGAGTCATCTCGCTCCGGAACAAGACTCGAGGCTCGGCGAGTAGTGTCACACGGCCAGTCGCGTCACTCCTGAGCAATTCTTGCCACTCGGCGAGCCATCTCACTCCGGAGCACAGTCTTGTCACTTGGCGTGTCATCTCTCTCCGGAACAACACTCGAGGCTCGGCCAGTTGTGTCACTCGGCATGTCGCATCACTCCTGAGCCAGTCTTGTCACTCGGCCAGCCATCTCACTCCGGAGCCCAGTCTTGTCACTTGGCGAGTCATCTCGCTCCGGAACAAGACTGGGGGCGCGGCCAGGCGTGTCACTCGGCCTGTCGCCTCACTCCTGAACCAGTCTTGTCACTCGTAGAGCGATCTCACTCCGGAGCCCAGTCTTGTCACTTGGCGAGTCATCTCGCTCCGGAACAAGACTCGAGGCTCGGCCAGTCGTGTCACACGTCCAGTCGCCTCACTCCTGAGCCAGTCATGCCACACGGCGAGCCATCTCACCCAGGAACACAGTATTTTCACTCGGCGAGTCACCTCGCTCCGTAACAAGACTGGAGGCTCGGCCAAGGGTGTCACTCGGCCAGTCTCCTCACTACTGATCAAGTCTTGTCACTCGAGTAGCCACCTCACTCCGGAGCCCAGTCTTGTCACTCGGCGAGCCATCTCACTCCGGAGCCCAGTCTTGTCACTTGGCGAGTCATCTCGCTCCGGAACAAGACTCGAGGCTCGGCCAGTCGTGTCACTCGGCCAGTCGCCTCACTCCTGAGCCAGTCTTGTCACTCGGCGAGCCATCTCACTCCCCGAGCCCTGTTATGTCACTTGGCGAGTCATCCTGCTCCGGAACAAGACTCGAGGCTCGGCCAGTCGTGTCACTCGGCCAGTCGCCTCACTCCTGAGCCAGTCTTGCCACTCGGAGGGCCATCTCACCCAGGAACACAGTCTTGTCACTCGGCGAGTCACTTCGCTCCGGAACAAGCCTGGAGGCTCGGCCAAGCGTTTCACTCGGCCAGTCGCCTCACTACTGATCCAGTCTTGTCACGCGAGTAGCCATCACACTCCGTAGCCCAGTCTTGTCACTCGGCGAGCCATCTCACTCCGGAGCCATGTCTTGTCACTTGGCGTGTCATCTCGCTCCGGAACAAGACTCGAGGCTCGGCCAGTCGTGTCACTCGTCCAGTCGCCAAACTCCTGAACCAGTCTTGTCACTCGGCGAGCCATCTCACTCCGGAGCCCAGTCTTGTCACTTGGCGAGTCATCTCGCTCCGGAACAAGACTCGAGGCTCGGCCAGTCGTGTCACTCGGCCTGTCGCCTCACTCCTGAGCCAGTCTTGTCACTCGGCGAGCCATCTCACTCCGGAGCCCAGTCTTGTCACTTGGCGTGTCATCTCGCTCCGGAACAAGACTCGAGGCACGGCCAGTCGTGTCACTCGTCCAGTCGCCTCACTCCTGAGCCAGTCTTGTCACTCGGCGAGCCATCTCACTCCGGAGCCCAGTCTTGTCACTTGGCGAGTCATCTCGCTCCGGAACAAGACTCGAGGCTCGGCCAGTAGTGTCACACGGCCAGTCGCGTCACTCCTGAGCCATTCTTGTCACTCGGCGAGCCATCTCACTCCGGATCCAATTCCTGTCACTTGGCGAGTCATCTCGCTCCGGAACAAGACTCGAGGCTCGGCCAGTCGTGTCACTCGGCCAGTCGCTTCACTCCTGAACCAGTCCTGTCAGTCGCCGAGCCATATCACTCTGGAGCACAGTCTTGTCACTTGGCGAGTCATCTCGCTCCGGAACAAGACTCGAGGCTCGGCCAGTAGTGTCACTCGGCCAGTCGCGTCACTCCTGAGCAATTCTTGTCACTCGGCGAGCCATCTCACTCCGGAGCCCAGTCTTGTCACTTGGCGAGTCATCTCTCTCCGGAACAACACTCGAGGCTCGGCCAGTCATGTCACTCGCCATGTCGCATCACTCCTGAGCCAGTCTTGTCACTCGGCCAGCCATCTCACTCCGGAGCCCAGTCTTGTCACTTGGCGAGTCATCTCGCTCCGGAACAAGATACGAGGCGCGGCCAGTCGTGTCACTCGGCCAGTCGCCTCACTCCTGAGCCAGTCTTGTCACTCTGCGAGCCATCTCACTCCGGAGCCCAGTCTTGTCACTTGGCGAGTCATGTCGCTCCGGAACAAGACTGTGGGCTCGGCCAGGCGTGTCTCTCGGCCAGCCACCTCACTCCGGAGCCCAGTCTTGTCACTCGGCGAGCCATCTCACTTCGGCGCCCAGTCTTGTCACTAGGCGAGTCATCTCGCCCCGGAACATGACTCGAGGCTCGGCAGGTCGTGTCACTCGGCCAGTCGCCTCACTTTTGAGCCAGTCTTGTCACTCGGCGTGCCATCTCACTCCGGAGCCCAGTCTTGTCACTTGGCGAGTCTTCTCGCATCCGGAACAAGACTCGAGGCTCGGCCAGCCGTGACACTCGGCCAGTCGCCTCACTCCTGAGCCAGCCTTGTCACTCGGCGAGCCATCTCACTCCGGAGCCCAGTTTTGTCACTTGGCGTGTCATCTCGCTCCGGAACAAGTCTGGAGGCTCGGCCATTCGTGTCACACGGCCAGTCGCCTCACTCCTGAGCCAGCCCTGTCACTCGGCGAACCATCTCACTCCGGAGCCCAGTCTTGTCACTTGGCGTGTCATCTCGCTCCGGAACAGGACTCGAGGCTCGGCCCGACGTGTCACTCGTCCAGTCGCCTCACTCCTGAGCCAGTCTTGTCACTCGGCGAGCCATCTCACTCCGGAGCACAGTCTTGTCACTTGGCGAGTCATCTCGCCCCGGAACAAGGATTGAGGCTCGGCCAGTCGTGTCACTCGGCCAGTCGCCACACTTCTGTGCCAGTCTTGTCATCGGGCGAACCATCTCACTCCGGAATCCAGTCTTGTCACTTGGCGACTCATCTCGCTCCGGAACAAGTCTCGAGGCTCGTCCAGTCGTGTCACTCGGCCTGTCGCCTCACTCCTGAGCCAGTCCTGTCACTCGGCCAGCCATCTCACTCCGGAGCCCAGTCTTGTCACTTGGCGAGTCAACTCGCTCCGGAACAAGAGACGAGGCACGACCAGTCGTGTCACTCGGCCAGTTGCCTCACTCCTGAGCCAGTCTTGTCACTCGGCGAGGCAACTCACTCCGGAGCCCAGTCTTGTCACTTGGCGAGTCATCTCTCTCCGGAACAAGACTCGAGGCTCGTCCAGTCGTGTCACTCGGCCTGTCGCCTCACTCCTGAGACAGTCTTGTCACTCGGCCAGCCATCTCACTCCGGAGCCCAGTCTTGTCACTTGGCGAGTCAACTCGCTCCGGAACAAGAGACGAGGCACGGCCAGTCGTGTCACTCAACCAGTCGCCTCACTCCTGAGACAGTCTTGTCACTCTGCGAGCCATCTCACTCCGGAGCCCAGTCTTGTAATTCGGCGAGTCACCTCGCTCCGGAACAGGACTGGGGGCTCGGCCAGGCGTGTCTCACGGCCAGCCACCTCACTCCGGATCCCAGTATCATCACGCGGCGAGCCATCTCACTCCGGAGCCCAGTCTTGTCACTTGGCGAGTCATGTCGCTCCGGAACAAGACTGTGGGCTCGGCCAGGCGTGTCTCTCGGCCAGCCACCTGACTCCGGAGCCCAGTCTTGTCACTCGGCGAGCCATCTCACTTCGGCGCCCAGTCTTGTCACTAGGCGAGTCATCTCGCCCCGGAACATGACTCGAGGCTCGGCAGGTCGTGTCACTCGGCCAGTCGCCTCACTTTTGAGCCAGTCTTGTCACTCGGCGTGCCATCTCACTCCGGAGCCCAGTCTTGTCACTTGGCGAGTCATCTCGCATCCGGAACAAGACTCGAGGCTCGGCCAGCCGTGACACTCGGCCAGTCGCCTCACTCCTGAGCCAGCCTTGTCACTCTGCGAGCCATCTCACTCCGGAGAGAGTCATGTCGCTCCGGAATAAGACTGTGGGCTCGGCCAGGCGTGTCTCTCGGCCAGCCACCTGACTCCGGAGCCCAGTCTTGTCACTCGGCGAGCCATCTCACTTCGGCGCCCAGTCTTGTCACTAGGCGAGTCATCTCGCCCCGGAACATGACTCGAGGCTCGGCAGGTCGTGTCACTCGGCCAGTCGCCTCACTTTTGAGCCAGTCTTGTCACTCGGCGTGCCATCTCACTCCGGAGCCCAGTCTTGTCACTTGGCGAGTCATCTCGCTCCGGAACAAGACTCGAGGCTCGGCCAGCCGTGTCACTCGGCCAGTCGCCTCACTCCTGAGCCAGCCTTGTCACTCGGCGAGCCATCTCACTCCGGAGCCCAGTTTTGTCACTTGGCGTGTTATCTAGCTCCGGAACAAGTCTGGAGGCTCGGCCATTCGTGTCACACGGCCAGTCGCCTCACTCCTGAGCCAGCCCTGTCACTCGGCGAACCATCTCACTCCGGAGCCCAGTCTTGTCACTTGGCGTGTCATCTCGCTCCGGAACAGGACTCGAGGCTCGGCCAGTCGTGTCACTCGTCCAGTCGCCTCACTCCTGAGCCAGTCTTGTCACTCGGCGAGCCATCTCACTCCGGAGCCCAGTCTTGTCACTTGGCGAGTCATCTCGCTCCGGAACAAGACTCGAGGCTCGGCCAGTCGTGTCACTCGGCCAGTCGCCTCACTCCTGAGCCAGTCTTGTCACTCGGAGAGCTATCTCACTCCGGAGCCCAGTCTTGTCACTTGGCGACTCATCTCGCTCCGGAACAAGACTCGAGGCTCGTCCAGTCGTGTCACTCGGCCTGTCGCCTCACTCCTGAGCCAGTCTTGTCACTCGGCCAGCCATCTCACTCCGGAGCCCAGTCTTGTCACTTGGCGAGTCAACTCGCTCCGGAACAAGAGACGAGGCACGACCAGTCGTGTCACTCGGCCAGTTGCCTCACTCCTGAGCCAGTCTTGTCACTCGGCGAGGCAACTCACTCCGGAGCCCAGTCTTGTCACTTGGCGAGTCATCTCTCTCCGGAACAAGACTCGAGGCTCGTCCAGTCGTGTCACTCGGCCTGTCGCCTCACTCCTGAGCCAGACTTGTCTCTCGGCCAGCCATCTCACTCCGGAGCCCAGTCTTGTCACTTGGCGAGTCAACTCGCTCCGGAACAAGAGACGAGGCACGGCCAGTCGTGTCACTCGGCCAGTCGCCTCACTCCTGAGCCAGTCTTGTCACTCTGCGAGCCATCTCACTCCGGAGCCCAGTCTTGTAATTCGGCGAGTCACCTCGCTCCGGAACAGGACTGGGGGCTCGGCCAGGCGTGTCTCACGGCCAGCCACCTCACTCCGGATCCCAGTATCATCACGCGGCGAGCCATCTCACTCCGGAGCCCAGTCTTGTCACTTGGCGAGTCATGTCGCTCCGGAACAAGACTGTGGGCTCGGCCAGGCGTGTCTCTCGGCCAGCCACCTGACTCCGGAGCCCAGTCTTGTCACTCGGCGAGCCATCTCACTTCGGCGCCCAGTCTTGTCACTAGGCGAGTCATCTCGCCCCGGAACATGACTCGAGGCTCGGCAGGTCGTGTCACTCGGCCAGTCGCCTCACTTTTGAGCCAGTCTTGTCACTCGGCGTGCCATCTCACTCCGGAGCCCAGTCTTGTCACTTGGCGAGTCATCTCGCATCCGGAACAAGACTCGAGGCTCGGCCAGCCGTGACACTCGGCCAGTCGCCTCACTCCTGAGCCAGCCTTGTCACTCGGCGAGTCATCTCACTCCGGAGCCCAGTTTTGTCACTTGGCGTGTTATCTCGCTCCGGAACAAGTCTGGAGGCTCGGCCATTCGTGTCACACGGCCAGTCGCCTCACTCCTGAGCCAACCCTGTCACTCGGCGAACCATCTCACTCCGGAGCCCAGTCTTGTCACCTGGCGTGTCATCTCGCTCCGGAACAGGACTCGAGGCTCGGCCCGTCGTGTCACTCGTCCAGTCGCTTCACTCCTGAGCCAGCCTTGTCACTCGGCGAGCCATCTCACTCCGGAGCCCAGTCTTGTCACTTGGCGAGTCATCTCGCTCCGGAACAAGACTCGAGGCTCGGCCAGTCGTGTCACTCGGCCTGTCGCCTCACTCCTGAGCCAGTCCTGTCACTCGGCCAGCCATCTCACTCCGGAGCCCAGTCTTGTCACTTGGCGAGTCAACTCGCTCCGGAACAAGAGACGAGGCACGACCAGTCGTGTCACTCGGCCAGTTGCCTCACTCCTGAGCCAGTCTTGTCACTCGGCGAGGCAACTCACTCCGGAGCCCAGTCTTGTCACTTGGCGATTCATCTCTCTCCGGAACAAGACTCGAGGCTCGTCCAGTCGTGTCACTCGGCCTGTCGCCTCACTCCTGAGACAGACTTGTCTCTCGGCCAGCCATCACACTCCGGAACCCAGTCTTGTCACTTGGCGAGTCAACTCGCTCCGGAACAAGAGACGAGGCACGGCCAGTCGTGTCACTCAACCAGTCGCCTCACTCCTGAGACAGTCTTGTCACTCTGCGAGCCATCTCACTCCGGAGCCCAGTCTTGTAATTCGGCGAGTCACCTCGCTCCGGAACAGGACTGGGGGCTCGGCCAGGCGTGTCTCACGGCCAGCCACCTCACTCCGGATCCCAGTATCATCACGCGGCGAGCCATCTCACTCCGGAGCCCAGTCTTGTCACTTGGCGAGTCATGTCGCTCCGGAACAAGACTGTGGGCTCGGCCAGGCGTGTCTCTCGGCCAGCCACCTGACTCCGGAGCCCAGTCTTGTCACTCGGCGAGCCATCTCACTTCGGCGCCCAGTCATGTCACTAGGCGAGTCATCTCGCCCCGGAACATGACTCGAGGCTCGGCAGGTCGTGTCACTCGGCCAGTCGCCTCACTCCTGAGCCAGTCTTGTCACTCGGCGAGTCATCTCACTCCGGAGCCCAGTTTTGTCACTTGGCGTGTTATCTCGCTCCGGAACAAGTCTGGAGGCTCGGCCATTCGTGTCACACGGCCAGTCGCCTCACTCCTGAGCCAACCCTGTCACTCGGCGAACCATCTCACTCCGGAGCCCAGTCTTGTCACCTGGCGTGTCATCTCGCTCCGGAACAGGACTCGAGGCTCGGCCCGTCGTGTCACTCGTCCAGTCGCTTCACTCCTGAGCCAGCCTTGTCACTCGGCGAGCCATCTCACTCCGGAGCCCAGTCTTGTCACTTGGCGAGTCATCTCGCTCCGGAACAAGACTCGAGACTCGGCCAGTCGTGTCACTCGGCCTGTCGCCTCACTCCTGAGCCAATCCTGTCACTCGGCCAGCCACCTCACTCCGGAGCCCAGTCTTGTCACTTGGCGAGTCATCTCGCTCCGGAACAAGACTCGAGGCTCGGCCAGCCGTGTCACTCGGCCTGTCGCCTCACTCCTGAGCCAATCCTTTCACTCGGCCAGCCATTCCACTCCGGAGCCCAGTCATGTCACTAGGCGAGTCATCTCGCCCAGGAAAATGACTCGAGGCTCGGCCAGTAGTGTCACACGGCCAGTCGCCTCACTCCCGAGCTAACCCTGTCACTCGGCCAGCCACCTCTCTCCGGATCCCAGTCTTGACACTTGGCGTGTCATCTCGCTCCGGAACAGGACTCGAGGCTCGGCCAGACGTGTCACTCGTCCAGTCGCCTCACTCCTGAGCCAGTCTTGTCACTCGGCGAGGCAACTCACTCCGGAGCCCAGTCTTGTCACTTGGCGAGTCATCTCTCTCCGGAACAAGACTCGAGGCTCGTCCAGTCGTGTCACTCGGCCTGTCGCCTCACTCCTGAGACAGACTTGTCTCTCGGCCAGCCATCTCACTCCGAAACCCAGTCTTGTCACTTGGCGAGTCAACTCGCTCCGGAACAAGAGACGAGGCACGGCCAGTCGTGTCACTCAACCAGTCGCATTACTCCTGAGACAGTCTTGTCACTCTGCGAGCCATCTCACTCCGGAGCCCAGTCTTGTAATTCGGCGAGTCACCTCGCTCCGGAACAGGACTGGGGGCTCGGCCAGGCGTGTCTCACGGCCAGCCACCTCACTCCGGATCCCAGTATCATCACGCGGCTAGCCATCTCACTCCGGAGCCCAGTCTTGTCACTTGGCGAGTCATCTCGCTCCGGAGCAAGATACGAGGCGCGGCCAGTCGTGTCACTCGTCCAGTCGCCTCACTTCTGAGCCAGTCTTGTCACTCTGCGAGCCATCTCACTCCGGAGCACAGTCTTGTCACTCGGCGAGTCATGTCGCTCCGGAACAAGACTGTGGGCTCGGCCAGGCGTGTCTCTTGTCCAGCCACCTCACTCCGGAGCCCAGTCTTGTCACTCGGCGGGCCATCTCACTTCGGCGACCAGTCTTGTCACAAGGCGAGTCATCTCGCCCCGGAAAATGACTCGAGGCTCGGCAGGTTGTGTCACTCGGCCAGTCGCCTCACTTTTGGGCCAGTCTTGTCACTCGGCGTGCCATCTCACTCCGGAGCCCAGTCTTGTCACTTGGCGAGTCATTTCGCTCCGGAACAAGATACGAGGCGCTGCCAGTCGTGTCACTCGGCCAGTCGCCACACTCGTGAGCCAGTCTTGTCACTCTGCGAGCCATCTCACTCCGGAGCCCAGTCTTGTCACTTGGCGAGTCATGTCGCTCCGGAACAAGACTGTGGGCTCGGCCAGGAGAGTCTCTCGGCCAGCCACCTCACTCCGGAGCCCAGTCTTGTCACTCGGCGAGCCATCTCACTTCGGCGACCAGTCTTGTCACTAGGCGAGTCATCTCGCCCCGGAGAATGACTCGAGGCTCGGCAGGTTGTGTCACTCGGCCAGTCGTCTCACTTTTGAGCCAGTCTTGTCACTCGGCGTGCCATCTCACTCCGGAGCCCAGTCTTGTCACTTGGCGAGTCATCTCGCTCCGGAACAAGACTCGAGGCTCGGCCAGCCATGACACTCGGCGAGTCGCCTCACTCCTGAGCCAGCCTTGTCACTCGGCGAGCCATCTCACTCCGGAGCCCAGTTTTGTCACTTGGCGTGTCATCTCGCTCCGGAACAAGACTGGAGGCTCGGCCATTCGTGTCACACGGCCAGTCGCCTCACTCCTGAGCCAACCCTGTCACTTGGCGAGCCATCTCACTCCGGAGCCCAGTCTTGTCACTTGGCTTGTCATCTCGCTCCGGAACAGGACTCGAGGCTCGGCCCGACGTGTCACTCGTCCCGTCGCCTCACTCCTGAGCCAGTCTTGTCACTCGGCGAGCCATCTCACTCCGGAGACCAGTCTTGTCAATTGGCGAGTCATCTCGCTCCGGAACAAGACTCGAGACTCGGCCAGTCGTGTCACACGGCCTGTCGCCTCACTCCTGAGCTAATCCTGTCACTCGACCAGCCACCTCACTCCGGAGCCCAGTCTTGTCACTCGGCGAGCCATCTCACTCCGGAGCACAGTCTTGTCACTTGGCGAGTCATCTCGCTCCGGAACAAGACTCGAGGCTCGGCGGTGTCACACGGCCAGTTGCGTCACTCCTGAGCAATTCTTGTCACTCGGCGAGCCATCTCAGTCCGGAGCCCAGTCTTGTCACTTGGCGTGTCACCTACCTCCGGAACAACACTCGAGGCTCGGCCAGTTATGTCACTCGCCATGTCGCATCACTCCTGAGCCAGTCTTGTCACTCGGCCAGCCATCTCACTCCGGAGCCCAGTCTTGTCACATGGCGAGTCATCCCGCTCCGGAACAAGACTGGGGGCGCGGCCAGGCGTGTCACTCGGCCTGTCGCCTCACTCCTGAACCAGTCTTGTCACTCGTAGAGCGATCTCACTCCGGAGCCCAGTCTTGTCACTAGGCGAGACATGTCGCTCCGGAACAAGACTCGAGGCACGGCCAGTCGTGTCACACGTCCAGTCGCCTCACTCCTGAGCCAGTCATGCCACACGGCGAGCCATCTCACCCAGGAACACAGTATTTTCACTCGGCGAGTCACCTCGCTCCGTAACAAGACTGAAGGCTCGGCCAAGGGTGTCACTCGGCCAGTCTCCTCACTACTGATCAAGTCTTGTCACTCGAGTAGCCACCTCACTCCGGAGCCCAGTCTTGTCACTCGGCGAGCCATGTCACTCCGGAGCCTAGTCTTGTCACTTGGCGAGTCATCTAGCCCCGGAACAAGACTCGAGGCTCGGCCAGTCGTGTCACTCGGCATGTCGCCTCACTCCTGAGCCAGTCTTGTCACTCGGCCAGCCATCTCACTCCGGAGCCCAGTCATGTCACTAGGCGAGTCATCTCGCCCAGGAACATGACTCGAGGCTCGGCCAGTCGTGTCACACGGCCAGTCGCCTCACTCCTGAGCCAACCCTGTCACTCGGCCAGCCACCTCACTCCGGTTCCCAGTCTTGTCACTTGGCGTGTCATCTCGCACCGGAACAGGACTCGAGGCACGGCCAGTCGTGTCACTCGTCCAGTCGCCTCACTCCTGAGCCAGTCTTGTCACTCGGCGAGCCATCTCACTCCGGAGCCCAGTCATGTCACTAGGCAAGTCACCTCCCCCAGGAACATGACTCGAGGCTCGGCCAGTCGTGTCACACGGCCTGTCGCCTCACTCCTGAGCCAACCCTGTCTCTCGGCCAGCCACCTCACTCCGGTTCCCAGTCTTGTCACTTGGCGTGTCATCTCGCACCGGAACAGGACTCGAGGCACGGCCAGTCGTGTAACTCGTCCAGTCGCCTCACTCATGAGCCAGTCTTGTCACTCGGCGAGCCATCTCACTCCGGAGCACAGTCTTGTCACTTGGCGAGTCATCTCGCCCCGGAACAACTCTCGAGGCTCGGCCAGTAGTGTCACACGGCCAGTCGCGTCACTCCTCAGCCATTCTTGTCACTCGGTGGGCCATCTCACTCCGGAGCCAAGTCTTGTCACTTGGCGAGTCATCTCTCTCCGGAACAAGACTCGAGGCTCGGCCAGTTGTGTCACTCGGCCAGTTGCCTCACTCCTGAGCCAGTCTTGTCACTCGGCCAGCCATCTCACTCCGGAGCCCAGTCTTGTCACTTGGCGAGTCATCTCGCTCCGGAACAAGCCTCGAGGCTCGGCCAGTCGCCTCACTCCTGAGCCAGCCTTGTCACTCGGCGAGCCATCTCACTCCTGAGCCCAGTTTTGTCACTTGGGTTGTCATCTCGCACCTGAACGAGACTGGAGGCTCGGCCATTCGTGTCACACGGCCAGCCGCCTCACTCCTGAGCCAACCCTGTCACTCGGCGAGCCATCTCACTCCGGAGCCCAGTCTTGTCACTTGGAGTGTCATCTCGCTCCGGAACAGGCCTCGAGGCTCGGCCAGTCGTGTCACTCGGCCAGTCGCCTCACTCCTGAGCCAGTCTTGTCACTCGGCGAGCCATCTCACTCCGGAGAACAGTCTTGTCACTTGGCGAGTCATCTCGCCCCGGAACAAGGATTGAGGCTCGGCCAGTCTTGTCACTCGGCCAGTCGACCCACTTCTGAGCCAGTCCTGTCATCCGGCGAACCATCTCACTCCGGAGCCCAGTCTTGTCACTTGGCGACTCATCTCGCTCCGGAACAAGACTCGAGGCTCGGCCAGTCGTGTCACTCGGCCAGTCGCCTCACTCCTGAGCCAACCCTGTCACTCGGCGAGCCATCTCACTCCGGAGCCCAGTCTTGTCACTTGGCTTGTCATCTCGCTCCGGAACAGGACTCGAGGCTCGGCCCGACGTGTCACTCGTCCCGTCGCCTCACTCCTGAGCCAGTCTTGTCACTCGGCGAGCCATCTCACTCCGGAGACCAGTCTTGTCAATTGGCGAGTCATCTCGCTCCGGATCAAGACTCGAGACTCGGCCAGTCGTGTCACACGGCCTGTCGCCTCACTCCTGAGCTAATCCTGTCACTCGACCAGCCACCTCACTCCGGAGCCCAGTCTTGTCACTCGGCGAGCCATCTCACTCCGGAGCACAGTCTTGTCACTTGGCGAGTCATCTCGCACCGGAACAAGACTCGAGACTCGGCCAGACGTGTCACTCGGCCTGTCGCCTCACTCCTGAGCCAATCCTGTCACTCGGCCAGCCATCTCACTCCGGAGCCCAGTCTTGTCACTTGGAGTGTCATCTCGCCCCGGAACAAGTATTGAGGCTCGGCCAGTCTTGTCACTCGGCCAGTCGCCCCACTTCTGAGCCAGTCCTGTCATCCGGCGAACCATCTCACTCCGGAGCCCAGTCTTGTCACTTGGCGACTCATCTCGCTCCGGAACAAGACTCGAGGCTCGGCCAGTCGTGTCACTCGGCCAGTCGCCTCACTCCTGAACCAGTCCTGTCACTCAGCGAGCCATCTCACTCTGGAGCCCAGGCTTGTCACTTGGCGTGTCATCTCGCCCCGGAACAAGACTCGAGGCTCGGCCAGTAGTGTCACACGTCCAGTCGCGTCACTCCTGAGCCATTCTTGTCACTCGGCGAGCCATCTCACTCCGGAGCCAAGTTCTGTCACTTGGCGAGTCATCTCGCCCCGGAACACGACTCGAGGCTCGGCAGGTCGTGTCACTCGGCCAGTCGCCTCACTTTTGAGCCAGTCTTGTCACTCGGGGTGCCATCTCACTCCGGAGCCCAGTCTTGTCACTTGGCGAGTCATCTCGCTCCGGAACAAGACTCGAGGCTCGGCCAGTCGTGTCACTCGGCCAGTCGCCTCACTCCTGAACCAGTCCTGTCACTCGGCGAGCCATCTCACTCCGGAGCCCAGTCTTGTCACTTACCGAGTCATCTCGCTCCGGAACAAGACTCGAGGCTCGGCCAGTCGTGTCACTCGGCCAGTCGCTTCACTCCTGAACCAGTCCTGTCACTCGGCGAGCCATCTCACTCTGGAGCACAGTCTTGTCACTTGGCGAGTCATCTCGCTCCGGAACAAGTCTCGAGGCTCGGCCAGTAGTGTCACACGGCCAGTCGCGTCACTCCTGAGCCATTCTTGTCACTCGGCGAGCCATCTCACTCCGGAGCCAAGTTCTGTCACTTGGCGTGTCATCTCGCCCCGGAACATGACTCGAGGCTCGGCAGGTCGTGTCACTCGGCCAGTCGCCTCACTTTTGAGCCAGTCTTGTCACTCGGCGTGCCATCTCACTCCGGAGCCCAGTCTTGTCACTTGGCGAGTCATCTCGCTCCGGAACAAGACTCGAGGCTCGGCCAGTCGTGTCACTCGGCCAGTCGCCTCACTCCTGAACCAGTCCTGTCACTCGGCGAGCCATCTCACTCCGGAGCCCAGTCTTGTCACTTAGCGAGTCATCTCGCTCCGGAACAAGACTCGGGGCTCGGCCAGTCGTGTCACTCGGCCTGTCGCTTCACTCCTGAACCAGTCCTGTCACTCGGCGAGCCATCTCACTCTGGAGCACAGTCTTGTCACTTCGCGAGTCATCTCGCTCCGGAACAAGACTCGAGGCTCGGCGAGTAGTGTCACACGGCCAGTCGCGTCACTCCTGAGCAATTCTTGCCACTCGGCGAGCCATCTCACTCCGGAGCCCAGTCTTGTCACTTGGCGTGTCATCTCTCTCCGGAACAACACTCGAGGCTCGGCCAGTTGTGTCACTCGGCATGTCGCATCACTCCTGAGCCAGTCTTGTCACTCGGCCAGCCATCTCACTCCGGAGCCCAGTCTTGTCACATGGCGAGTCATCCCGCTCCGGAACAAGACTGGGGGCGCGGCCAGGCGTGTCACTCGGCCTGTCGCCTCACTCCTGAACCAGTCTTGTCACTCGTAGAGCGATCTCACTCCGGAGCCCAGTCTTGTCACTAGGCGAGACATGTCGCTCCGGAACAAGACTCGAGGCTCGGCCAGTCGTGTCACACGTCCAGTCGCCTCACTCCTGAGCCAGTCATGCCACACGGCGAGCCATCTCACCCAGGAACACAGTATTTTCACTCGGCGAGTCACCTCGCTCCGTAACAAGACTGGAGGCTCGGCCAAGGGTGTCACTCGGCCAGTCTCCTCACTACTGATCAAGTCTTGTCACTCGAGTAGCCACCTCACTCCGGAGCCCAGTCTTGTCACTCGGCGAGCCATGTCACTCCGGAGCCTAGTCTTGTCACTTGGCGAGTCATCTAGCCCCGGAACAAGACTCGAGGCTCGGCCAGTCGTGTCACTCGGCATGTCGCCTCACTCCTGAACCAGTCTTGTCACTCGGCCAGCCATCTCACTCCGGAGCCCAGTCATGTCACTAGGCAAGTCACCTCCCCCAGGAACATGACTCGAGGCTCGGCCAGTCGTGTCACACGGCCTGTCGCCTCACTCCTGAGCCAACCCTGTCTCTCGGCCAGCCACCTCACTCCGGTTCCCAGTCTTGTCACTTGGCGTGTCATCTCGCACCGGAACAGGACTCGAGGCACGGCCAGTCGTGTAACTCGTCCAGTCGCCTCACTCATGAGCCAGTCTTGTCACTCGGCGAGCCATCTCACTCCGGAGCACAGTCTTGTCACTTGGCGAGTCATCTCGCCCCGGTACAACACTCGAGGCTCGGCCAGTAGTGTCACACGGCCAGTCGCGTCACTCCTCAGCCATTCTTGTCACTCGGTGGGCCATCTCACTCCGGAGCCAAGTCTTGTCACTTGGCGAGTCATCTCTCTCCGGAACAAGACTCGAGGCTCGGCCAGTTGTGTCACTCGGCCTGTCGCATCACTCCTGAGCCAGTCTTGTCACTCGGCCAGCCATCTCACTCCGGAGCCCAGTCTTGTCACTTGGCGAGTCATCTCGCTCCGGAACAAGCCTCGAGGCTCGGCCAGTCGCCTCACTCCTGAGCCAACCCTGTCACTCGGCGAGCCATCTCACTCCGGAGCCCAGTCTTGTCACTTAGCGTGTCATCTCGCTCCGGAACAGGCCTCGAGGCTCGGCCAGTCGTGTCACTCGGCCAGTCGCCTCACTCCTGAGCCAGTCTTGTCACCCGGCGAGCCATCTCACTCCGGAGCCCAGTCTTGTCACTTGGCGAGTCATCTCGCTCCGGAACAAGGATTGAGGCTCGGCCAGTCGTGTCACTCGGCCAGTCGCCCCACTTCTGAGCCAGTCTTGTCACTCGGCGAGCCATCTCACTCCGGAGCCCAGTCTTGTCACTTGTCTACTCATCTCGCTCCGGAACAAGACTCGAGGCTCGGCCAGTCGTGTCACTCGGCCAGTCGCCTCACTTCTGAGCCAACCCTGTCACTCGGCGAGCCATCTCACTCCGGAGCCCAGTCTTGTCACTTGGCGAGTCATCTCGCTCCGGAACAAGACTCGAGGCTCGGCCAGTCGTGTCACTCGGCCAGTCGCCTCACTCCTGAGCCAGTCTTGTCACTCGGCGAGCCATCTCACTCCGGAGCCCAGTCTTGTCACTTGGCGAGTCATCTCGCCCAGGAACATGACTCGAGGCACGGCCAGTCGTGTCACACGGCCAGTCGCCACACTTCTGAGCCAGTCTTGTCATCCGGCGAACCATCTCACTCCGGAGCCCAGTCTTGTCACTTGGCGACTCATCTCGCTCCGGAACAAGACTCGAGGCACGGCCAGTCGTGTCACTCGTCCAGTCGCCTCACTCATGAGCCAGTCTTGTCACTCGGCGAGCCATCTCACTCCGGAGCACAGTCTTGTCTCTTGGCGAGTCATCTCGCCCCGGTACAACACTCGAGGCTCGGCCAGTAGTGTCACACGGCCAGTCGCGTCACTCCTCAGCCATTCTTGTCACTCGGTGGGCCATCTCACTCCGGAGCCAAGTCTTGTCACTTGGCGAGTCATCTCTCTCCGGAACAAGACTCGAGGCTCGGCCAGTTGTGTCACTCGGCCTGTCGCATCTCTCCTGAGCCAGTCTTGTCACTCGGCCAGCCATCTCACTCCGGAGCCCAGTCTTGTCACGCGGCGAGGCAACTAACTCCGGAGCCCAGTCTTGTCACTTGGCGATTCAACTCGCTCCGGAACAAGAGACGAGGCACGGCCAGTCGTGTCACTCGGCCAGTCGCATCACTCCTGAGCCAGTCTTGTCACACGGCGAGGCAACTCACTCCGGAGCCCAGTCTTGTCACTTGGCGAGGCATCTCTCTCCGGAACAAGACTCGAGGCTCGGCCAGTCGTGTCACACGGCCAGTCGCCTTACTCCTGAGCCAATCCTGTCACTCGGCCAGCCACCTCACTCCGGAGCACAGTCTTGTCACTCGGCGAGCCATCTCACTCCGGAGCACAGTCTTGTCACTTGGCGACTCATCTCGCTCCGGAACAAGACTCGAGGCTCGGCCAGTCGTGTCACTCGGCCAGTCGCCTCACTCCTGAGCCAACCCTGTCACTCGGCGAGCCATCTCACACCGGAGCCAAGTTCTGTCACTTGGCGAGTCATCTCGCCCCGGAACACGACTCGAGGCTCGGCAGGTCGTGTCACTCGGCCAGTCGCCTCACTTTTGAGCCAGTCTTGTCACTCGGGGTGCCATCTCACTCCGGAGCCCAGTCTTGTCACTTGGCGAGTCATCTCGCTCCGGAACAAGGCTCGAGGCTCGGCCAGTCGTGTCACTCGGCCAGTCGCCTCACTCCTGAACCAGTCCTGTCACTCGGCGAGCCATCTCACTCCGGAGCCCAGTCTTGTCACTTACCGAGTCATCTCGCTCCGGAACAAGACTCGAGGCTCGGCCAGTCGTGTCACTCGGCCAGTCTCCTCACTCCTGAACCAGTCCTGTCACTCGGCGAGCCATCTCACTCCGGAGCCCAGTCTTGTCACTTACCGAGTCATCTCGCTCCGGAACAAGACTCGAGGCTCGGTCAGTCGTGTCACTCGGCCTGTCGCTTCACTCCTGAACCAGTCCTGTCACTCGGCGAGCCATCTCACTCTGGAGCACAGTCTTGTCACTTGGCGAGTCATCTCGCTCCGGAACAAGTCTCGAGGCTCGGCCAGTAGTGTCACACGGCCAGTCGCGTCACTCCTGAGACATTCTTGTCACTCGGCGAGCCATCTCACTCCGGAGCCAAGTTCTGTCACTTGGCGTGTCATCTCGCCCCGGAACATGACTCGAGGCTCGGCAGGTCGTGTCACTCGGCCAGTCGCCTCACTTTTGAGCCAGTCTTGTCACTCGGCGTGCCATCTCACTCCGGAGCCCAGTCTTGTCACTTGGCGAGTCATCTCGCTCCGGAACAAGACTCGAGGCTCGGCCAGTCGTGTCACTCGGCCAGTCGCCTCACTCCTGAGCCAATCCTGTCTCTCGGCGAGCCATCTCACTCCGGAGCCCAGTCTTGTCACTTGGCGAGTCATCTCGCTCCGGAACAAGACTCGAGGCTCGGCCAGTCGTGTCACTCGGCCTGTCGCTTCACTCCTGAACCAGTCCTGTCACTCGGCGAGCCATCTCACTCTGGAGCACAGTCTTGTCACTTGGCGAGTCATCTCGCTCCGGAACAAGACTCGAGGCTCGGCCAGTCGTGTCACTCGGCCAGTCGCCTCACTCCTGAGCCAGTCTTGTCACTCGGCGAGCCATCTCACTCCGGAGACCAGTCTTGTCACTTGGCGAGTCATCTCGCTCCGGAACAAGACTCGAGGCTCGGCCAGTCGTGTCACTCGGCCAGTCGCCTCACTCCTGAGCCAGTCCTGTCACTCGGCGAGCCATCTCACTCCGGAGCCCAGTCTTGTCACTTGGCGAGTCATCTCGCTCCGGAACAAGACTCGAGGCTCGGCCAGTCGTGTCACTCGGCCAGTCGCCTCACTCCTGAGCCAGTCCTGTCACTCGGCGAGCCATCTCACTCCGGAGCCCAGTCTTGTCACTTGGCGAGTCATCTCGCTCCGGAACAAGACTCGAGGCTCGGCCAGTCGTGTCACTCGGCCAGTCGCGTCACTCCTGAGCCATTCTTGTCACTCGGCGAGCCATCTCACTCCGGAGCGCAGTCTTGTCACTTGGCGAGTCATCTCGCTCCGGAACAAGACTCGAGGCTCGGCCAGTCGTGTCACTCGGCCAGTCGCCTCACTCCTGAGCCAATCTTGTCACTCGGCGAGCCATCTCACTCCGGAGCCCAGTCTTGTCACTTGGCGAGTCATCTCGCTCCGGAACAAGGCTCGAGGCACTTCCAGTCGTGTCACTCGGCCTGTCGCCTCACTCCTGAGCCAGTCTTGTCACTCGGCCAGCCATCTCACTCCGGAGCCCAGTCTTGTCACTTGGCGAGTCATCTCGCTCCGGAACAAGACTCGAGGCTCGGCCAGTCGTGTCACTCGGCCAGTCGCCTCACTCCTGAGCCAATCCTGTCACTCGGCGAGCCATCTCACTCCGGAGCCCAGTCTTGTCACTTGGCGAGTCATCTCGCTCCGGAACAAGACTCGAGGCTCGGCCATTCGTGTCACACGGCCAGTCGCCTCACTCCTGAGCCAATCCTGTCACTCGGCCAGCCACCTCACTCCGGAGCCCAGTCTTGTCACTTGGCGTGTCATCTCGCTCCGGAACAGGACTCGAGGCTCGGCCAGTCGTGTCACTCGTCCAGTCGCCTCACTCCTGAGCCAGTCTTGTCACTCGGCGAGCCATCTCACTCCGGAGCACAGTTTTGTCTCTTGGCGAGTCATCTCGCCCCGGAACAAGGATTGAGGCTCGGCCAGTCGTGTCACTCGGCCAGTCGCCACACTTCTGTGCCAGTCTTGTCATCCGGCGAACCATCTCACTCCGGAATCCAGTCTTGTCACTTGGCGACTCATCTCGCTCCGGAACAAGTCTCGAGGCTCGTCCAGTCGTGTCACTCGGCCTGTCGCCTCACTCCTGAGCCAGTCGTGTCACTCGGCGAGTCACCTTACTCCGGAGCCCAGTCTTGTCACTTGGCGAGTCAACTCGCTCCGGAACAAGAGACGAGGCACGACCAGTCGTGTCACTCGGCCAGTTGCCTCACTCCTGAGCCAGTCTTGTCACTCGGCGAGGCAACTCACTCCGGAGCCCAGTCTTGTCACTTGGCGAGTCATCTCTCTCCGGAACAAGACTCGAGGCTCGTCCAGTCGTGTCACTCGGCCTGTCGCCTCACTCCTGAGACAGACTTGTCTCTCGGCCAGCCATCTCACTCCGGAACCCAGTCTTGTCACTTGGCGAGTCATCTCGCTCCGGAACAAGACTCGAGGCACGGCCAGTCGTGTCACTCAACCAGTCGCCTCACTCCTGAGACAGTCTTGTCACTCTGCGAGCCATCTCACTCCGGAGCCCAGTCTTGTAATTCGGCGAGTCACCTCGCTCCGGAACAGGACTGGGGGCTCGGCCAGGCGTGTCTCACGGCCAGCCACCTCACTCCGGATCCCAGTATCATCACGCGGCGAGCCATCTCACTCCGGAGCCCAGTCTTGTCACTTGGCGAGTCATCTCGCTCCGGAACAAGATACGAGGCGCGGCCAGTCGTGTCACTCGGCCAGTCGCCTCACTCCTGAGCCAGTCTTGTCACTCTGCGAGCCATCTCACTCCGGAGCCCAGTCTTGTCACTTGGCGAGTCATGTCGCTCCGGAACAAGACTGTGGGCTCGGCCAGGCGTGTCTCTCGGCCAGCCACCTCACTCCGGAGCCCAGTCTTGTCACTCGGCGAGCCATCTCACTTCGGCGCCCAGTCTTGTCACTAGGCGAGTCATCTCGCCCCGGAACATGACTCGAGGCTCGGCAGGTCGTGTCACTCGGCCAGTCGCCTCACTTTTGAGCCAGTCTTGTCACTCGGCGTGCCATCTCACTCCGGAGCCCAGTCTTGTCACTTGGCGAGTCATCTCGCATCCGGAACAAGACTCGAGGCTCGGCCAGCCGTGACACTCGGCCAGTCGCCTCACTCCTGAGCCAGCCTTGTCACTCGGCGAGTCATCTCACTCCGGAGCCCAGTTTTGTCACTTGGCGTGTTATCTCGCTCCGGAACAAGTCTGGAGGCTCGGCCATTCGTGTCACACGGCCAGTCGCCTCACTCCTGAGCCAACCCTGTCACTCGGCGAACCATCTCACTCCGGAGCCCAGTCTTGTCACCTGGCGTGTCATCTCGCTCCGGAACAGGACTCGAGGCTCGGCCCGTCGTGTCACTCGTCCAGTCGCTTCACTCCTGAGCCAGCCTTGTCACTCGGCGAGCCATCTCACTCCGGAGCCCAGTCTTGTCAATTGGCGAGTCATCTCGCTCCGGAACAAGACTCCAGACTCGGCCAGTCGTGTCACTCGGACTGTCGCCTCACTCCTGAGCCAACCCTGACACTCGGCCAGCCACCTCACTCCGGAGCCCAGTCTTGCCACTTGGCGAGTCATCTCGCTCCGGAACAAGACTCGAGACTCGGCCAGCCGTGTCACTCGGCCTGTCGCCTCACTCCTGAGCCAATCCTTTCACTCGGCCAGCCATTCCACTCCGGAGCCCAGTCATGTCACTAGGCGAGTCATCTCGCCCAGGAACATGACTCGAGGCTCGGCCAGTCGTGTCACACGGCCAGTCGCCTCACTCCCGAGCCAACCCTGTCACTCGGCCAGCCACCTCTCTCCGGATCCCAGTCTTGTCACTTGGCGTGTCATCTCGCTCCGGAACAGGACTCGAGGCTCGGCCAGACGTGTCACTCGTCCAGTCGCCTCACTCCTGAGCCAGTCTTGTCACTCGGCGAGCCATCTCACTCCGGAGCACAGTTTTGTCACTTGGCGAGTCATCTCGCCCCGGAACAAGGATTGAGGCTCGGCCAGTCGTGTCACTCGGCCAGTCGCCACACTTCTGTGCCAGTCTTGTCATCCGGCGAACCATCTCACTCCGGAATCCAGTCTTGTCACTTGGCGACTCATCTCGCTCCGGAACAAGTCTCGAGGCTCGTCCAGTCGTGTCACTCGGCCTGTCGCCTCACTCCTGAGCCAGTCCTGTCACTCGGCCAGCCATCTCACTCCGGAGCCCAGTCTTGTCACTTGGCGAGTCTACTCGCTCCGGAACAAGAGACGAGGCACGACCAGTCGTGTCACTCGGCCAGTTGCCTCACTCCTGAGCCAGTCTTGTCACTCGGCGAGGCAACTCACTCCGGAGCCCAGTCTTGTCACTTGGCGAGTCATCTCTCTCCGGAACAAGACTCGAGGCTCGTCCAGTCGTGTCACTCGGCCTGTCGCCTCACTCGTGAGCCAGTCTTGTCACTCTGCGAGCCATCTCACTCCGGAGCCCAGTCTTGTAATTCGGCGAGTCACCTCGCTCCGGAACAGGACTGGGGGCTCGGCCAGGCGTGTCTCACGGCCAGCCACCTCACTCCGGATCCCAGTATCATCACGCGGCGAGCCATCTCACTCCGGAGCCCAGTCTTGTCACTTGGCGAGTCATTTCGCTCCGGAACAAGATACGAGGCGCTGCCAGTCGTGTCACTCGGCCAGTCGCCTCACTCGTGAGCCAGTCTTGTCACTCTGCGAGCCATCTCACTCCGGAGCCCAGTCTTGTCACTTGGCGAGTCATGTCGCTCCGGAACAAGACTGTGGGCTCGGCCAGGAGAGTCTCTCGGCCAGCCACCTCACTCCGGAGCCCAGTCTTGTCACTCGGCGAGCCATCTCACTTCGGCGACCAGTCTTGTCACTAGGCGAGTCATCTCGCCCCGGAGAATGACTCGAGGCTCGGCAGGTTGTGTCACTCGGCCAGTCGTCTCACTTTTGAGCCAGTCTTGTCACTCGGCGTGCCATCTCACTCCGGAGCCCAGTCTTGTCACTTGGCGAGTCATCTCGATCCGGAACAAGACTCGAGGCTCGGCCAGCCATGACACTCGGCGAGTCGCCTCACTCCTGAGCCAGCCTTGTCACTCGGCGAGCCATCTCACTCCGGAGCCCTGTCTTGTCACTTGGCGACTCATCTCGCTCCGGAACAAGGCTCGAGGCTCGGCCAGTCGTGTCACTCGG
>JAWNGG020000485.1:0-46304 GCA_036937485.2 Tetragonisca angustula | reverse complement strand
TGTTTTCAATTTTATGCCCTCTGCTCGAACGGGGATCCCGCTGCAGCGTGGGGTTTACGGCAAGGTTGTTAGAGATAGCGATTTTTCATTAAAATTTATGGCAGAAGGGACTGGAGATGTTACTTCTGGCAATATATTTAATAGTGTACTCAAACATCTCTGCGCCAATCTTTTCACGTCAGTAAAAAAACGTGATAAAAAAAAAAAAGAAAAAGAAAGGAAACATCTCTGAAAAGAGATCTTGCGTAAATCTCAAATGATATAACGAATATAATTTCTTTGTACCTAGGGGAAAGTCAGGAGTAAAAAACAGAACAGAAGGAAACACAACGAGACGAAACTGGGATGATGAGAATTTTGTTTATTTCCAACCAGGCCACGAAAAATTTCACAACGCGTTCCGTTTGACAGACAGTTGAAATTCGATTTTGCATAATCAACAGCCGACGTTTATCGTCACAGTAATTAACTGTCAATCAACACAGTTAGCAAGGATCAGTCGAACCACGGTTATCCAAGTTAAACACCCAGAGTTTCGTAAAACTCGCCACTCCGTTTCCGTGCCGCAAGATCATTAGCCGATAGTTCTGTCATACACTATCATGAAACTATCGATTCTTTCATTCTTACCAACGACAAATCAAACGAATCGAAGATCTTCGCTGTTGTGCTACGTCAAAACACAAATGGAAATTTAATCTCGGTATCAATGTTTTTTTCTTTTTTCTCTTCGCGCAACTTTGACTAGGAAGAAACACGAGAGATCTCGAATATATCTCAGTAATAGGCACCGTGTAGAAACGATTTCTACGGCTTCGTATTCAGCTCGAGGACGACGGAAATTGAACGCGAGGGGAATGAAGAATCATATTCTCGACTTAACCGATTCTCGTCGCAGAAACCGATACGTTTAAATCTCCCCCAGTCCTCCCCCACCCCGAATAACACGGTTACGAAATTTAAAGTGTTATTATGACGATTCCATCTCGTTAGGCTCTATCAGTCGGTATAAAAGTCCCGGGCGGGCAGGCCGGGGCACTAATTTTCCGCGGATATTGCCTCGTTGCCCGGACGAGGCAATAGGAGAAAGGGATGACGAAGAGAACGACGATGAAGAGAAAAAAAAAAGAGGGAGAGATTGCCGTGCAGAAGGGCACTTACTGTCCAGCCATTTCGAGTCGTACTTCAGCGTCCTCTTGAAGCTGAACGCCTTGCGACCGGTGGTTAAATTGTACAGATCCGTACGGAAGATTACGGTATCGGCTTTCGTGAATTCGGCGTTGGTGCCGGAATAAAGAGCTGGCAGGTCCCCAGGATTGCCCTTTTCCACCCACACCGCCGTCGAATTGTCCGCAGGATCGTAAGGACACTTCGCTATGCCCATTCCCACGCCGGGGACGAACTCGTGGCGAGGCAAATGGGTCAGATTGCTCTGCAACAGACATTCACGCTCGATAAACACACGTAACGACGATAACGATTTCGCTTATACGCTTTCGTCACGTTCCGCGTCGGAGGGAACTTGAAGCCTCTGTTAAGTAGAATTCTTAATTGAAACCGGCAGAAGAAATAGCCGTGTGTCGAGTAAATGGTTGAACATCAGGTTTCTCCTTTTACTTTTTGATTCGTATCGATTTCTATGTATTTTACGTATTCTATATTTTCTATCTATTGGAATTCCATAATTTACGTATTTTATGTATTAAAATTCTGTATGTTCTACTATGTATTTCATGTATTAAAATTCTGTATATTCTACTATGTATTTCACGTATTAAAATTCTATATCTTCTACTATGTATTTCATGTATTAAAATTCTATATATTCTACCATGTATTTCATGTATTAAAATTCTATATATTCTACTTATTAAAATTCTATGTATTCTATATATTAAGATTCTATCGATTTCTATATATTTTACGTAGAAGATTAAAATATTTTAAGACTCTATCAGTTTTTATATATTCTATCTCTATAATATATTAAAATACATTCTAATATTCAAATATATTCTACATATTAAAATTCTATTCATTCTACGTACTATGAAGAAACTATCGATTTATAGGTATTAAAATTCGATATATTCTGCGTGTTCTAAATTCTAACGATTTAAAAAAAAACTTTTACAATCTGATTCTTAATTTGTTCGAATCTCTTGTGCAAATGCGTACCAACTCGGGTAAATGTAATCGGCATTGAAATGGATACGATATATTGATAATGGGAATTTTACGATCATCAAGAGTGGAACGCCGCGAGGAAATTTGAGACTACGCGTGTACACGTGTGACGGAAATTTCGGTGCTGGGAGTAGTAATAGGATCGTACGCAAAAGTTGTACGTTACCGTGCGAAACTCTATTACACGCACGGGAGTCGTAATCTTCGACAAAGCGAGACCAATATATTCTTTGACTTCATTACACGGGTACTTGAACGCACGATTCATTTACCTTGCTGCGTAACTGCAGCACCGATGGTGCTGTGTTAGTGACAGATTCCACCCCGGGAAATTGATACCGAAATTACACACGGCAACGAAGCAGCAACATTGGACGCAGTTGACTAAATTTCGCCTGGTTTTTTCCTTCCCTGATATATCCGCTTATCGTTAATTATCGATTCATTCGTTCGCCTTTTGAAACGTTAAATTCGAACAACACCCTGTTTCTAAATGATAGAACTCCGTTCAAATTCCAAAAACGATAGAATTCCATTAAAAAGAAGTGTTTTCTTCGATTCACTGAAATTTGAATTTCCAACGAAAGAGGGAGATATTGTACAATTAACCCTATTAAAAAGTTGGAAAAAGTTCATCTTGTTCCAGCGTCCGAAACGCAAAAAAAAAAAAAAATTCTTCGACGAGCGAGACGATACGGTACGAAACGAAGAACAAACACACACACACACACAGAGATACTTACATAAATCACCCAATCCTTGGGCGAGTGAGCATTCGTGCCGCACATGTAGAGCCGATTGCCGTCCGCCATTGGCTGGATCACCCTTATGTGATTCCGGCAGTCGAAGTGCTGTGAAAAAAAAGAAGGGGAAGAAAATTGAATTTTCGATGGATACGTGCGAAGAAACGCTCGGCTTGGAAAGCTACGTGGAAGGAGGACAGGAGTGGAGTGGAGCGAGGGCAAAGAGTTTCGACGAGCGTGGACAGGGATTTTTCAGAAAATTATATAGAACGAGATCGAGGCAAAGGGTTCCGCGACTCGTGGCCGATCACGTCGCGTCGCGCGTATTTCGCTGCGAATTGGCGCGCGGGAAATAAATTGGTTTTGTCGTCACGTAGAGAGTATTTGCGTGGACCTTACACCTCGCCGGTTGCGTACGCGATGAATACAGAATGAAGCTGCGATAAGCGCCTTTAAAAGTCGCCCGTTACGTCTCTGCCACCGACGGGATCAAGCGATCAACGAGAGGGGGACGAAAATTCGACGATTGTTAGCGGCGCGATTTGCTATTCTTTGTCTCCAAACGAAGATTCGTACGAAGAAGGGGGGGGGGGGTAAATGCTCGTTTCCGTTCATTTTCTAGATTGGGACAGGTTTTACATCATTTGACGATCAAATGAAAATAAGTAATATTAATCTGATTTACAACTTCGTTTAATGTTGTAAACTGAAACGAGAAGATGACAAAAATGTACGGAATTCAGTGAAAAATCGAAAGCGAAGGCATCTACGAAAAGTGACTCTTTCGATTCAACGTTACTGGGGAATTTTGACAATTGGGTGATTAGAAAGGGAGAACAGATTATTTTCTAGACGATTGAATTTTTAAATTAAATTAATTACACAAAAGGTACGAAATAATTTTTATTCGCAAAATTAGAAAAAAAGAAATTCATTCTCGTTACTTCTAAACTATAAATAAAAATATTATTTCTAAATTTTTGCTACAATCATATATCACCATAAAACTTTATTGATTGATAAATCAATTGAATTGAAATTAAATGAAATATTTAATATATTAATTCTATTGAATAAATGATCTTTTATAAACTAAAATTTAAAACACTTTCCGGTACTTTTAGCGTTACCACTTGATTTTTTAAAAATCGACGGGTAATTTGTAGACCAATTAATACTCTATTCAGGTAAAATAATTTAATTAATTTACCATTATATCTTCTTTCAAATTAATTTTAAAATTAATTATCCAGATAGAAAATTTATTACAATTCATTCTATTCTCTTCAAACGATTGTAAAACGCAGTTGTAAACCTCGGAAAAGGAGCGTCTGATGCACATGTCTGGTAATTATTTTTTCAGATGCAATACAAGTTACGAATAATCGAAACGAAATAAACGGGGGACGGTCGCGTCGAAGCGTAAATATCATTGAAAAATCGGCAATTAGCGTGAGTTGGATAGAGGGACTTCCATCTCGTTGGGAAATTATCTCTATATGAAAACATTATCACCGCCAAATTGGAAACGTCATCAGACGAACGAATCCGTTCTCAATTAAGTTCTCAAACGTCAACGCCGACCGATCGATACTCCACAAAACGAACGTGAACCCCGTACCTCGAGCGAAACATTTTTCGTCTAAAGTTGTTTCCATTATTCCGTTTCGCTAAAAAGTTGCGCGCGCGGCCGGTTGTCAGGTTTTAACGAATCTGTTCAATATCAAATTTCGTTTGGACATATTCCGCGGCCTCTGAATCGAAACGCACGGGTCCATCAAATAGAATTGCTCCTTTTCCTTTCTGCTTCCGTCTCTCAGTCGCCGGTTATTCATTTTACATGCAAAACGATGATCAACGAAGAAATAACGAAAGCAGTGCGTTACGGTGCCCTCGAATGAGGAGTACTCGAGTTAAATACTTTGCCTCGCAAAGAACGAAGAATAAACGATTTCGCGCGTGACTCTTCCCTTTTCTTTCGAGACAATCGCGGACAATTTCAAAAGAACGTTCCTTTTGTTTCCACTTTTAATTATACCCTTAATTCGCGTTTTGCTAGAGAATTATCGATAGGTTTCTTTACCTTTGACGTAACGAGATATCACCGCGTTCGTCAAAGGTGCACGAGAAATTGCACCCCTCTCTCTCTCTCTCTCTCTCTCTTTTATTTTACTCCCCTTTGTCGCGCTAAATTAAAGCAATCGTGATTTTCTCTTCGTTTTTTCCATCCTTCCCGCGATCGAGAATTGTTTACGAAATTTTATTTCTATCGGGGTTTCCCCCGTTTCTCTCCCGGAGAAGAGAAGAGAATCTTTGCGCCGTTTCGTTCTACATTCCCGTAATTACACCACCTCGGCGTTCCTATTTCAAGCGGCGCTTTAATTAGATTAAAGCGTTATTAAAATTCCGTCGAAAAGCAGCGCCAGCCAGGCCGGTAAACGCGTTAATGAAATAAAGAAGTAATTCACCTCTGATTTCCCTTTGGACACACAATTTGCCACGTTGCTCGGCTCCAGATTAAGTGCGTCCCTCTGCAAAAGAAAAGAAAGCAAACCGGTTAGTTTTGTCGCTGTACAGTACACCTTCGCGAACGTAAAATCAAACTCAACAACTTATTTGATCGTTCGTTCGAACGTGCTTCGATCTCGTTCGTTTCCGAAACGAGCAGTTTCGCACGTTTAAATTGTTCGGCGTTTCAAATCGACGAACGACAACAATTTTCGTTTTTAATTGATACCGGTTAAATATGTATAATTTAATATATATTATATATAATATATATAATTATATATAATTTTATATTTGCTCCACTTGGTAGGGAAATCAACAGACTCAGAGAGTGAGGCTCGTGCACGGCGGGAAAATTTCAATGTAGTGGGGAGATCGATGCAGTGGAGGGGGTAGCGATCAGGAAAGTAGGGGCAGAGCGGGCCGCCAGTTAGCCAGCTTTGCGAAAGAGGTCCAATCGCGACCTACACTGAGAACGACGAAATTTTTCGTCAGCGTGCATTCCTCAGGAAGTTTTAAAATTAAAATTAAAATTAAAATTAAGCCAATATTATTTATTTATTCGTATTCTGCATTGAATTGTTAACGCACATGGTAAAAATTTAACAGCAACATTTCACAATATATCGAATAATAGTAATAAAATTTACAATATATCTAATATATCTAGATATATAATATAATAATATATCATAATACATCTAATAATAATAATAAAATTTAACAGCAACGTTTCATAATATATCTAACAATCTAGTAAAGTGTGGTACAATTCGGGTCAGTATACAAACCTATATAATCATTTTCTAAAAATTCATTTATATCTGATTCAAGCGAGGATTTGCTGCAATCATGGTCAATAACGTTCGTCTGCAGTGGTTTTTAGCTTGATTCGAGCAATATGAAGTACCTCGAAAGCAAATTTTAAAAAGCAAAGGGTTAAAGGGCGCAATTCTCGGCCACGCGACGCGACGTACTTTTGAATCGCGATCTCGATAGGAGATTCACTGGAGAAATGAATCGTTCCTCGGAGTTGAATGACTCCGACTCCAGCGCGAAACCTCGAAAGAGACGAATGCTGGAAAATTCGATTTCGAAGTCTCCGCCGTCGTAATTACGACTGCGAGTTCTCCTCGAACGCTGGAAACACGGCATTCTTGCGTTCGTTTGACGTTCTCGCTCGCTCGCTCGGCAGCCGTCGGTCTTTTCTTCCTTTTTCCCCAGGGCAGCTTTCCTCGTGGCGGCGGTGACGACGACTGCTCGACACGGCCGACCTTACACAACGTTGAAGAGGCGTGACGAGTGCATGCTCGACGTTTCGCGAGCGCGAAGAAGAGGCTGCACTCGTGTCATTGTGCGGATCGCGACGCCGCGCCGCGCCGGCAGACGCGGCCGCTCTTTCCCAAAGCTCCCCCTTGCGAGCTGTGTCGGCCGTGGAATAAGGTCAACAGACGAAGCCGAGGGATCGAGGGAAGCGAGAGAGAAGAGTGAACGACTATCAAAGTCCGGCGGACGTGAATTTTCTTCCAACCAGAGCGCTGCTGGCTGCATCTTCCGACGTTTCACTTTAGGGACGTTTCGAACTGGGAACTTGTTGGTTCCGACTTCGATTATTCACGCGGTCGTTGCTCGGTCGATGAGCGTCTACTTCGGTGGACCCAGTTTCCACGTACGACGTGTGGTTTTCTTGGTGTGAAACTACCGGTGTAAAGAGCTACACACGTGTTGTCCACGCTCACGCAAATGTGTTTGATCCTACGGAGAAGAGAAATTCTTTCTCGTGGAAAATTGTGTGTGACGAGCAGACTGCGGATTTTACAGATATTTAAAGATGCAAAAATTATAGAGAACGTGCATTGTACTGAACTATAGAATTATACAATTTTTTATTTAACCTCCACCTCTTCGATCGCGTTCACAAAAATATGAACGTTCGCTTGGACAGTTCTGTGAAACTGTTCAAATTCATACCTGTTGATATGCCATTTTAGGCTTTCTTCGTTTGCGATCACAACGACAAATCGTGAAGATTTCAAAATGAGGTCTTAAAATACGATGAAATTAAGCATTACTGATGCCATTTCAAAAAATGGACGCATCGCGCTCGCGAGTCGTCGAGATTTTAGACGTCTACGTGTACATTGGAAAGATCAAGTACCGTCTGCGAGGGCTTACGTGTGCGCATGTCGGTGACGATGAGCCTCATTAAAGACGAAATGTACATAGCCTACACGGAGTTTAGAAAGAGCAAGCTTTAGCAAAGAGAGGAAAAGAGAGCTTTTTGAAATTATTCTCATTCGTACGTCCACCCCGGCGATTGCTTTCTTTGACGGTGACACGAGGCACGCGTGTCTCGCTTTCAATCTCGTTAATTTTCCGCGTTGTTAAAACTGTTCTTTACGAAATATACCAAGAGGTTGTGATGCATATTTCAGGTACAAATAATATTCATATGCACTCTCGAAGAAGCGAGACGTCAAATCTGATTTCTTATTCACTCAGGAAATGTTGTTCGAAACTTTGAATCGGTATCAAACAGAATTGAATGTCTACCTGTATGACGCAAGACGATATCCAATATTTGTATTTCCTTATCTCTTCACGACCTATATTTTCTAACTTCTCGTTCTCCTCTTATTTTCGTCTCGAGACTGTCATGTCAATAACGTGGTTTAGTCTTTACAGAAACGAAATGACAAACAAAGTAATATCGTTTATTTGCCGAGAAAGCCACCGAGAAAAGTCCAGGTTTATTATTGGAGAGGAAGCTAATAAAATTATTCGATTATTAACGTTTCTATTCTAAAGATCCATTCTGGTATCTGATCTTTCGTCAAAGTTGCACTGCATTTCACGACAATACTCTCTATATCGGTACAATAATAATTTACAGTTGGTAATAATTTTAACCATTCCAAGGAATATCTATCAAGTGATTATCTCGTATTCACAATTATTCGGACAAATATTATAAATAATTGAACTGCAATCGAGACCGAATTAGTCTTCTTACCGTAGTTCCACGACAGAAATTTGTTAAATGATTTATATAACACGAAATTCAGATAAATAATATTGCCTAACGAAAAAAACGGAATTTATATTCATAAATCTTGTCTCAACTTGTTTCAAATAACTGTGTTTCAAACTCCACTGCCGCCACCGTTAAATTATCTAAACCATTTTCATTTGCCGATATAACGTCCTTCGTAAAGATTATAAATTCCGCATTCTGTACTTGTTAAAATATTCAAATCTAGACTTATAAAGCAGACGACATTTGGTAACCTTTTAAATTAATTAATTACGCTATGTAGCTAAGAGTCATTCTTCTTAGTCATTCTTCTTAACACAACAATCTCAATAAATATAATACAATTTCCTAGAATTTTCATTTTGTTCAGATATATTTTCATATCGGATTTGCAAAGTACACGACAGTTCTCAATTATTTGTCGAACCAAAAATCGCGAGACACTTTAGTTCGATTTTTGGTATATATCGATTTTGGATATATATATGACACTTCATTTAGTTCGATTTTGGATATATATATATGACACTTCATTTAGTTCGATTTTGGATATATATATATGACACTTCATTTAGTTTGATTTTTGGTATATATCAATTTTGGATATATATGACACTTCATTTAGTTCGATTTTTTGTATATATCGATTTTGGATATATATATACATATATATATATATGACACTTCATTTAGTTCAATTTTTGGTATATATCGATTTTGGATATATATATATATATGACGGAAAAACTGTAGGAACGTTCTCTCCGGTTCACCGGAGAAACGGAAACCGCGAGTTGCAGGGACCCCTCGGCTATAGATTTCGACGCCTTGGAGGAGCGAGACCCCTGCTCGGCTCTCCCATTCAGAGCGGAGAGCGTTTCGTGTGCCAAAGCTCGTAGACACGACCCGGAAGAGGAAGTGGTTCGTTTGCACGGTCAATCGTCCGAAACGCGTTGCCCTTAACGATCGATCTCCTGCGGACGTCGCGTGCCGTTCCCCGCTCGTGTCACCGCCAGAAGCCGCGTTGATCCTCGAAATTGTCCTAGCCCGAGGGGCGGAGAACCATCCGGGGGGGGGGGAGAGACACCCGAAACACCGCTCGACGACAGTGATCTACGGCTAATAAATTAACGAAAGAATTGTTTTTGCCCGCGCACGCGACCACGCGGTGATATTTATTTCGAACGGTGCGGAGGACAGTAACGTGGACGGGGCGAGGGGCGAGGAGGAGGGGGAGGGGGGTGGGGGGATTCGAAACGGGCGAATTATACCGCACTGTCTGGCTTTCATGCATCTGATTTTTAGAATCCTGTTTTGTTTTATTTTTGTTTCCTTTTTTTTTTCTTTCTTTTTTTTAACGTTTGCATTGATGGAGTTGATTGTTAACAGCGACTAAAGCGAAGCTTGCGAATGTTGAGAAGCACGCTGTGGACGCTTTATGCAAATTGACGCCATAAAGCGAAAGGACAATTTGGAAAATAGAGTTTCAACAATTTTCGAAATTGTTTTACGTTACAGGAAGTATTGGTACAGCTTGTGTATGTGCATGAAATGTGCAGTCTGTTAATTATTTTCGAATTGAAATATATATTACTTTGAAATAGAATTATTTTAAATCTAATCGAGCGAATATTGACAAAGCCTTTAAAAATAAATTGCACCAAGTTAAATTTATGTTATGGACTGATACGTTACTAAATTCGAAAATTCAATGTTCGGCAATTGAATTCGCTTTTGACAAAATGTTATTTCAAGTATAATCTTTCAACGAACGCAATAGTCGAGAATCATACATGAACGATCGCAATACAACAGCATTGCACAGTCGAATCATGATTGAAATCAACCTAGGAAAATCCTTACGGTGCTCTACAATTTGTCGGATTACGGATAATCAGCAGGCAACAAGGTCGAAATGTGTCGAAACACGAAACGCGAAAGAAATTCAGGACACGAGGGAAACAATCCTCAGTCATGAATACAAACGAAAGAACTTGTACTACCACTCGAAACTTCTAACGAAACGACACGCCCAGAGAAACGTCTTTACAAAAGTCAACAACTTTTAATCAGTTACATCTGCAATGCAAGCTTCTAGTTCCGTAATAATAATAGAATAAGACAACGCGAGTTACAACGCGATAAACTCGACGCACAGAGTGACAAGTCGAAGGCAAAAAGATTATGTTTCAGGACAGAAATATCTGAGGAACGTAAATTGCCTTTTTTTTTCTTTTTCTTTTCTTTTTTTTTTTTTTGCAACGTCACATATTGTTAGAGACAGTGCGCGGCATTTGATCTCGCGATAGGTTTTTGGAGGTACCGTGGAAAATTATTTGCCTGGGCTAGAAAGGTAGAATGAATCGCCTCGAACCGAACCAAACCGAATCGAATGGAATCGAATCGTGTGGCTCGCGGCAATGGCCGCGTAAAATGGAATTCCTGCGAGGAATTCTACTCTCTCGGCTTTTGCTCGCTGCGAGCTCGCGAGGAAGCGAGCGCTACGCCGCTGGATTTACGCGCCCCGCTCGGCTCGAACCTCTCTCGATATTTCGCTATCGCTCACGATCGCTTGGAACACACGCCGGGAGGGAAATTCTCGACCCGAGCAAAGACCAACTTCACGCTTCGCCGTAAAGGGAAATTATCCGAATTTGTTTGACTCGAGGGTACCGCGTTCGATTTCCCTTCCACAGAGCAACGTTTCGCAACATTTCGATAGCTCCTTCGAACGCTGATGGCTGGCGAATTTTTCAATTTCGACTTTTCTCTTTTTTCACTCGCGGTATTAATTTCCTTTCCATCTCTTTTCTTTTTCTTTTTTTCTTTTCCTTTGATCTCTCAACGTTTTCAACTGAGTCGGATAATAGATGAAAGTTTTATCGAGGCATTATAACCATTAGCTGCCACGTTAGCTTCATTATTGAACTTTCCGCGAATGAAACGAGGTCGATCCAGTCCGGTTGAAAAAGTAAATTTACTTTTGATTTATGGGCAAGTTTTTTGTATTCGTAGCGTAAATTGCGGATTATTATATTCGTAGGAACGGGCCAAGTTAAATATTCGTACTTCTGCCAGGGATTCCTCGTATTTCTGCACTTTTTTTTTTCTTTTATCGCGAAGCTTTTCACTCCGCGAGTGTATTTTTGCGATTGGAGATAATGTTACTTCTTGCTGAGTCTCCCGGTCGTAGAAAACCACGGTTTCTTATAAAGTGGAAATAGAACTGCTCGTTTATAGATAATTAGCTGCTTCCGGTTTCCTTGACCCGCAGTTTTTGAGCAACTAGCGAGCATGCAATCGCTTTGTGCCACATCGCGTCACTAGCATCTCTGTTGAACAACATTCTATGGAATATATCAATTGTAACGAAGGAATTGTGCTACAATTGCAGCAGACCTACGTTCGACTAAAGTCTTTTTCTACTTTTCAGAAAATTCTTTATTAAAAGTACATTAACAATCTCAAAAACAGGCCAGTAGTGCAATACTTTACATATATGTGTATATTACTTTAAAAAATAAGTGAAATATAATGTCGGACGAGAAAAATTTTATCAAAAACACGTTGATTAAAAGGATATTTATGTAATAGTTTAATACGATAAAAATTAGTTGAAATGAAACATCGATTACAAGGTAAAAAGACTTTTATCAAAAGTACATTAATAGCACTTAAAAAACACTGTTATGAAAATAGCAGTCTTCTGCAGAGAGTATCAAAAAATATCGAGCATTTGAAAATTCGTATAATAATTCGATACAATATATTATATTGTAATTTATAAAATAAATGGAACAAAGTGTCGAATGCAAGTTAAAAAACTTTGCCAAGAGCACATTGATAACATTCTAGATTCCTCAGAAAGTACCGAAAAATATCGAGTATCTCAAAATTTGTATAATAATTCGACACAACACATTATGACAAAAATTAGTTGAAATAAAATGTCAAATGCAAGCCGAGAAAGTTTTTAGTAAATTTTAGAAACAGACTACAAGAATAGTAACGAAAAATATCAAGCGTTTCAAAATTTGTATAAACAGTTCGGCGCGATATGTTACGATGTAACAAAAAATAAATGAACGAAACAAAGCGTCGAGCGCAAGTTGGAAAAGTTTCTGCCAGAAGTACATTAATAGAATGTACCAGGTTTGGAAACTAGCTCGGAGAGCATCTATATTAGATATTTGCGAAAATTTGCGAAACGGTACAATACGATCTATTGCAATAAAATGAACACGATTCGCGCACGAGGGGGCATTAAACTAAACTTCAATCGCAAGTATTGGATATCATAAAGAGATGACTGTACTGTGTACTCGAGTAGCTCCAGCCCCCCCCCCCCTCCTCCTCCCACCGACAATACCGATCCAACATATAGCACAATCGTACAATCACGGAAACGTTCGATCGCAGCCGTACATCCGCGACATCGGGTAATCACACGCGTACGTACACAAACACGCTTGTCTGCAAACACTCGCGCCCCGTCCCTCTGACATATACACGCCGTCGCTTGGACGCGTGTGTATGTGTGTGCGTGTGCGTGTGTGTAAGTACGAATATATAATCGTGCACAAACACGAGCGTGACAGGGTGCGGATCACGCACGTGCACAGTGGAACAGGGGCGGAGGGGGCGTGCACAGGTGGACGCACACGCACACGAATGCGTAATCAACCTGCAAACCTGCCCGGTGTCTAAACAGAGGCGCGCGCGAACGCCACCCGCGATTCTCTGATTACACGATCGCGCTCCGACGAGCGTGGAATCGCGTGTACACATCTTGTTCTCGAAGTATGTCAACGCAGCGGTGTGCTTTGTCGTTTCGATTTTGTCGGCTCGATCGATCGAGAGTCGAATCGCTGAATTGACGAAAAGCGACGTGGTGATTTTTGTTTCTGTGTCTTCTTTTTTTTTTTCTTGTTTTCTTTTCGGGCGGATGAAACGAAGCGCACCGTTCTCGATCGGTATCGTTCGACGACTCTAACGAACTATTTGCAATGAACGATAAGAATCGCAACGCGACTGGTGATTACGTTGGCTTTGATCGTGTTCATTCACCAGAATGTTGATCGCGTTTGAACCTCGATTGAGTCACGCGAGGACGTTCGTGAATCGGTGAATAGTAATCGCTGTATCGCGGAAAACGTTTGTGTGTATTACCGTTTCGATCGTGAAATCGTGGACAGATCCGAGTGTGACGATTTTATATTGACAATCCAACTGTTGAAATAATAAACTCTGAATATTATTACCAATAACTGAGATTTACGGATAATTAATGGATTTATCATAACGTAGAATTTTCAAAGATCTCAACGATTCTTCTCTATTGAAATTTTGCTGGAATAGTTCTAGCGTTAAAAAAGATTTCCACGTGTAGATTAAGATTTATGATTTTCACGTATAGAACACTTTGTGTTAAAACCTGCGTAACTCTTTTCACCGTTATATAACAACGTTTTATTATTTCTATGAAACGAAATTCCCCCGCGAGAATCTAAAGATCTTTTAACAGAATCCCGGTAATAAGATTCTGTTGCAAACGTTCCCAGGTCAAAGTTCCTCTGAAAATGTAATTTATACGACAAAGACTTAATATTAGACGGAGATAAGAATGGCGGATCTGCGCAGCTTCGAGAAACGTTCGCGAACTATTTGTTAAAGGAGGTACGTCGGCGAGATAATAATTTTCGGAGATCTGGCCGGGCAACCACGTATAAAGATAATCTACTTACGAATTACGTTACGTTCGTTCGCTCGGTACGTAATTATTCTCGAAATACCAAGCACTGGTGAACCAGTTCGTCTCGAGATTGCTGATATATTCTTGGTATTTCCTATGCAAAACGACCAAGCAATGAGTGAATAGATCTCGCGCTGTATTCACGTTCGACTCGATTCAACTGTCATTCCGGTATTGATTCTAACAACTGTTCAAAGCTGATTATCTGTCGTATTTGCCCCACTTTCCAGATGGTACATTTTCATTCAAATCTTCCTTCCTTCCCTTCTGTTTTATCTTTCTTGTAGAATTAATCTGATGCTCCTGTTCGTAACAAAATTGATTGCTCTACTTTCTTCGTAAAACTACAAATTGTAATTTATACGTTACAGAGAAAAATATTCGCTGTGGCAAACAATTAATTCATTCAAAATTCTATCATTATTCTAAAAATAAAATTTTTGGACTCTACTTCCTCTCTGTCACTTTATTTTTCACTATCGCACAAGCAGATCTTCGACGTACCTTCCAAAAGATCAATATTCTAATCCTCAAAATGTCCATCCCATTGCCACTATAAAAATATTTAGTTGATCATAAAGAGAATATTTTTATAATTTTATTTCTGATCTTTGCGTTTCGGCTTCGGATGACCTTCGGATTCCGGTTCTCAGCCAACTACCTCTAACTTTGCATTACATTGCTTTACCCTATAATTATAAACGTAACAAGACAAAAGCAGAAACAAAACGAGCTAAATAATACACTTGAGGCTAATTGTAAGCATAAATTAAAGAAAAATCTTTGGCAGTGACATTTAGTTATAATTAAATTTTATGTCATAAATAGAATACATACACAAAGGAAAATATCCAGTCGATCACAAGAGATGGAAACAAGAAAGAAAGCCACCTCACATCTTTCGTTTCTACATCCCGTGGTTTTTAACACTAGAACTACCGAAATGGTCGAAATGGCCAGTTTATATAACTTTTTCAGAGTAGCTTTGCAGAATCGTAATGTCGCATTTTTACAGATTTTAATGACTTTTGTAAACTCTAATACGAATAGAAGCTCTGTGTCCTTTGTCGTATTATAAATTTCTTCCTGCGCCTCGCACTTTAATTTCTGTGATATCATCTTTATACCTTGATCGTCGGTAGCGCTACTGTTAAACAACGTATAAAACTACAATTACGTGCCGCCTCAAATTCTCAAAATACCCAAATCTTCCTTAATGTTGCCCATACGCGCGCGATGAGTATCCAGTTGATGGTAAGGGTTGAAAACGGATGGAAGGGAACTCCTCCGGAAACTGCCCGGTTAAGATCATTTTAACGATCCGAGACTCTGGTACAGCTGCGCGCGTGGCCATTGATAACGACGTATTACTCGTTAAGCAGCTTGGCGCATTAAGGCAGCGATGTACATACCGGGCTCGCCGGTAATTAAAAGCGGAGCCATTCCCGGTATCCGCACTTAACTGCAGCCCAGCCGAGGATCTTCTCGTTACACTAATCATTGCTATCCGGCGGTGGTGGTGCGAGAGTTAGAAACAGCGAGGCTGACGGGAAATGGGGGCGGCGCGTTGCGATCGAGATGCCCAGTATCTTTGAAAGAAAGAACCGAGCGAAGAACCAAAGTTCAGACCGAGCTCGAGTTTTTCCACCGTTGCTTCCGTCTTCTCCATTCTTCGTCTTCTCCCTCTCCTCTTCCCTCGTCTCTCTTCCTTTTGTACGGGCGTCGAAGGGTCGAGTGAAATGAAACATGTTAATGGTATTGGCGACGATGAGATGCCTATTTTTTTTTCCAATTTCTTTTTTAAATTCGGAAAAAAGAAAAACGTAAACAGACCTTGTTTCATTACGTTCTTCGAGTCACATTTACTTCGTTCACTTCGAGCGTGAAGAATATTGAAAATATAATATTTCTTCGACTTCTGTCATGAATTTCATATAATTCGTCTCTTTATTGGGCTAAGGTATTAACGTAGGGAAAATGATGGCATAGTTAAGATGAAGATAGGTATAGGATAAAGCAAAGTAGGTTATGAAATGTTTGTACGTGTAGAGATTTATGATAAATGCAATGGGAAAATATGCAATATTTAAGAGAAACCAAATGTAAATAGCAGAGTCGATTTCAAGGCCAAAGAGGATGAAATAAATATATACATATATAATTCATCTCTTTCGTCGGTGTTGAATTTTCATTGAACGCAATTTTTTATCAAAAATTAATACACACATTTTTCACAAATATGGAAATGGGATTCGAGTAACCATAGCAAAACTTCGAGACAAAATTAGTTATATATAACATAAGTTATGTTTGCTACTATTTCCAGGTGAGGTCCTGCATTATAATTTCACTTTCGCTCGTCGACAGTTAAGCGTGTCGTTAAGAGCTACGACAACGGCGAATGAGTCGTAGAATCTAATACCGGATCCAATTCGACGTTTTTCTACCATTACCATCGCGAACTCGCCAACGAAAAAAGTTTATACAACTCGTAAAATTTCCCCGCCGTTACGTTTAGTTAATACTAACAGGTGTAGCGCAGTTCTTGGTAACGTAATCCAATAACCGCGAAGCGTTCCATGAACTTCACTTTTTCCTGACTGACCTACTCTCACGCAGCTTTTAATTTCTTTTCAAAAATAATCGCACAACAAATGTAAATTTAGAGTTTAATCTTCACTTCGGCTTCTTCTTCCGTTCTTAATAATTAAAAAATAAATACGAAGATAATTAGGGCTCAATGAAGCTTCGATTAAATACGCTCAAGTTGATCTCGCACAACTGAAATGTGAAATTTGTTTTATCGCAGCTGGGCAATTTGCATTAATCTGCGACACGATTATAATTCAGAGAGGCGGAAATAGGAAACGAGACAGGGGTTTTTAAAACGGGGTTAAAATTGATCACGAGAAAGCGGTGTTCGTTCAATATCGATCGTAGATCACCGGAGTCACGTAAGCAAAGAAAGAGCCACGCGAGGCCGACGATTCGTCTAACGGTTCAATTTCAGATTACAACCCCGATATCAGGCCCTGCTTCCACGTCGTTTTTCTAACGAACCTCTCGTATTACCAGAGACCCGTTAACGAGCTCGCGAAATGGGAACGCACCTTAATCTCGCTCGGTTTCTGATTAAAGGCTATGTTCTCCAGTCCTTAATTCACTAAAGAGCAGCAGAAAGTTCTCGAGCAAGCAGACGGCGACCAAGAGACGAGGAGAACTTCAGACCAAGAGAGAAAGAAAGAGAGAGAGAGAGAGAGAGAGAGAGAGGAACGAAAGGAGGAGCGAGAGAGACAGGAGAGAACAGGTGCAAGTTACCAGGATAGTACCTGCTATCCACTTGGTGTGTCCGACTGAAACGTATAGTTGTCTAGATCAGAAGCGAGAATGTGATAGTGGAATTAATGTTTTCTTTCTCTTCGAAATGTTATTGCGGTGGTTGTAATGTTGCCACAACGTTTCTTTACGCCCTTTGCAGAGTGAGCAAGAAACGACTTGTATCGCAATAAATATGCTCGGCTACGACGAGTAGAATCTTGTTTGCAGATTATAAAATTCGAGACGCTTCTAATTACAAGCAACAATTTCGAACAAATCAATTGAAATTGAAGATCGATGTTAATTCTCGCTGACACACGAGGAAATTCCCATTAAAAACACTATTCCACACGATCCAAATCGATTCATGGAACGTTCTTATCGCTGGGCACATTGCACGCGACGCGGAACGACAACTTTTGCTTCTATTAGAGGTAATGTTATACCTGTTTCAATCTATAGTTTCCATTTTAAAATATATCAGACATCCTGATAAACGCTATCGACTAACAATCAAAACAGCTTTTATGCTTACCTTTCCCGAACATACGCGCATCGTACGAAACGATTTGATATTTCAAGAATACATTTCTACGTGGACTTTCTGCTCGGTTTCAAATTCCACCATGTCTCGTTACGACGCTGAAGTTTCAAAGTATGTTTCAAAGAGTACACACACGATATAAATGTCGAAAATACTTTCACGAGCCATTGTCTATCGTTGTCTGAACGAAACAGCCACGTGGAAATACGTTAAGGTTGAATTAAGTAGCCGATCTCACCAGACCGTGCAACAATACCGCCAGCTGGCCAAGGTGTGCGCCGTTTTATCGCATTGTCTACGGTACCATTAACTTTATGGCACTGCGTGTATGCAAACGTCTCGATCGTGATATCATCGAGTGTTGAACAGAAATATCCAGCGTCTCTCTCTCTCTCTCTCTCTCTCTCTCTCAGCGCGTTGCTTGCATGTCTGCCGACATCCTAAACACCACCGGGTTTCCAACGGATTCTGCTGCAGGCAGAAAAGTCGACGAGGATCGAGTGCGGGGCCACCCCAAGCCGCGTTTACACGCTCAGTAAGCAGTCCTGGAGGTAGAAGTCTGTCCCGTCGTCTTACAGACGACGAAAGTCGTTGACGCTGGCATTTTGAGACGACGAAACCGAGCCCCGACCCCTCTCGCGCTCTCTGCTGAAACATTGCCACGCAGCCAGACAACTTGCAAATGTGTCGAATCACGAGTTTCGAATTAGGCGGGCGGATATTTGGATGGTAGAATTTTATTGAAAGACACGTGGACTCGACGGTTGTTAATCTCTGGATGATAGATCGATAAATAGAATTTCGTGTGTAAATTGTATATGCTTTATTTGGAATCTCTCTTTTTTTACTAAAAAAAAACTTCGACTCCCACTCCTCCTTTTTTTATTTTTTCGACCTTCATCAGTTTCCTTCTTTTTTTCTCTCTCTCCTGAATGACAGATCATTTTCTTGAAAATAGAATTTTATATTAGTGAATTATCGAATGAAATATATTGTTCCATTTTAAATCTCCCTATTTCATCAACTTCTCCTTTTTTTATTTTTTCACCTTCATCAGTTTTCCTTTCCCTCCTTTCTTTCTTTTTCCATTCTCCGGATGGCAGATGCATAAACACGTCTCATTCGATCGAAAATCGAATTTTGTATGTAAACTATCGAATAAAACATATTATTTTATTTTAAATCTCCCTTCAATCTTCCTCTCTTTTCATTTTTTTTTTTTTTCACCTTTCTCAGCAGTTTCCTTCTCTTTTCTTCATTCCGCAATGCTCCAAGTAGATTTAACCATTCAGACCAGTCACATCGATCAGCCGAGTAAAATGAAAAGCGCCGTAAAGTGCGCGCCGTATTTTAATTTACCAGCCTCTTAGAATTTATCATTATTTATATCATTTTCCCGCGACGGACGTGTACTTAGAGAACCATGTCACTTATTTCTTGAAATAAGAAATGAATGCAGAACGGAGTTGACGAATTTAGCTGCCGGGAGAGGTTCAATTAAACATTACATTCATTAAGAAACGTAACGCTTGGCCGTCTAATTAGCCGTTCCTGCTTAATTCCCGGCGCACAGGAGTGAAATATCATTCCGATAAATGAGGCTCTTTGTAGATTCATGTGCTTGTATCATTCCGTTATTAACATGTATTTCTCAAAGAGTCTCCCGGCCCTTTTTGCCGCTTTCTATACGGCTGCAGCGTCTTTGCATTTCATTAGACTTCCGCCGCTTCCTCGTTTGGCCGTTAGAAAACAAAAGGGAACGAAAAAGTACGGCTGAGAAATAGGTCGAGGCTTTTGAACGTTGGTTTGCGGAGCCATCCCATCAGAGACAAAGAGAGCCTTCTTACCGACGAAATACACTCCCATTCGAAGAACTGCCGTGTAACATTCGTTACCACGTGACGCGCACTCCTTTCTCCACCTTCATCTCGAGAATTTTTCTTACCCTTGTCTCATCTTCGTTGATCAACGTAATCGTGTCTTTGGTCAAATCGGAACGTTCAGAGTTTAACGATATCCCACGCACGGTAGAAATTAACCATCTTGCGCTGGCAACTGATTGCGGACCATAACTGAGTGACCAAACCGTATAAAATCATTCGTCGCTTTCTTTTTAAACTCGTCGGTATGATATCACTGAATAGAAATTATTGAGAAGTAATAAATTTATTATTTGCTTTGCCTAAATATACTTAAAATTGAGATAATATTTTGGAATAAAAAATTCTCGACGTGCGTGGCACGTCGTTCCAGTGCAAGAGGTTAAATCTCGCGAACGTTCACCGTGCACGCCATCGTTGACAAAGGAGGTTATCGACGCGATTGAAACAAGGAAGAAATAACGAAGGAACGTTCCTAAACGCTGTGATATATCTTCGCCAACGCTGAAGTGCAAATTACCAGCAGATAGTTCGCGTAATAGAAGTCAACTCGCCATTCGTACAGCGGTTCACGCTCGGGTAAGTAGATTCAGACAGCGTTGAGAGAGTCAGGCGTTGTTGAAATTCCGTTCTGACGAGCGTAACTCGTACGAGACAAGATCCTGCTTTGTATTGTTCTCATTTACCACATATTTAATAGAATCGCGGAGAAACAATCTCACGGAGCGAGTAACCCAGATTTCGGCTCCTGAAACTCTTCGAATCGAATCGCTGCAACACACGTGCATACACACACGTCGTTCCATATTTGTCGCCGTCGTCAGCCGAATTTAAATAAAAATCTCTGGAAACTGCAAAACCGGGTCACACAGACAGACAGACAAACAGACACAAAGACACAGCAGAGGCAAAACCAGAGGAGAGAAATCGGTCAGAGAGCGGGCAATGCAATCACGAGAGGTGCGCGCGAGGTGTACGATGTACCTTTCCACCGGCGTGTGAAATTCTCCCGGCAAAAGGTGCGACCGGGTGCAGGAAAGGCGGTCTGATTATGTAACAAAGATGAGGACTCCGCGCGAGCGTGGGGAGGGCAGAGAGTGTCCACATGTAATCACCGGCCGTGTCCCAGTTCGGGGCCGAAACTCTCTTACTTTGGCACTTCCACGTCTTCGAGTCAGACTTCCCTGCTGTCTGTGCTTCTTCTATTCAAGAGGTCTGGAGCGCGCCGCGCTCAGACGCCGTCAGAGGCTGGCTTTAGACTTTAGACTTTCGGCATCCGGCTTGATTAAGCTGCTGGCGAGGCGACGATGCCGCGAGTAGTAGTACAGAAACGAGTTGTCATCTCGTCGTTAAACTCCAACTCCAACTCGTTGCTCCTTCGTTCCCTTCGTCTTCTTCTCTCTCTCTCTCTCTCTCTCTCTCTTCTCTCGCCCTCCCCGCCTCTTGTTTCGACCGGTTTAATCATCGCTGCGACACGATGTCGCGCGTCTGCGAATTCCGCCGGTCCAATAGCGAGGCAAGAATAATCGTTCGCCGAAAGTCTTATCTGCACAGGTGTCTAAGCGCGACGCTTTTCGATTAATCTTCGCGAGACGGAAGCTGGTTCTTTCACGTGGCTTTTTGATTGGCTTCTTCCTCGTACAGATTGTCCCAAATTTAAATTTCAACGCTTCGGGACTGATAAACTGGAGGAAAAATGTTGTTCTTTGGAGATTTGCTCATTTCTGTTCCATTCTTTCGTCTTTCTACTTCTTTGTTTGATTCCATCTTCTACTTATTTGTTATCCCTCTGCTTAACCTCTTGCGCTGGAATTTTTCGTTCCAAAATTGTAATATTTTTTTCAGTTTTGAGTATACTTAAGTAAAACGAAATAGGCAAAGCAAATAATAAATTTATTACTTCTCAGTAATTTCAAGTTCGAGAAGAAAGCGACGAATTGTAGTATACGGTTTGGTCACTCGTTATGGTCCGCAATCAGTTGCCAGCGCAAGTGGTTATAACAAGGGTACCCATAAGTAATGTGATTTTTTTGATAATATACAAAATTTTATTTTGTCACTAGATGGCAATGTTTATTAAATTTGAGAAAAAAAACGACATTACTTATGTGTACCTCCTAATACTTAGTTACTTGTTTATTATTCCATCTATTACTTTTATCTACGCCTACTTTATCATTCATATGACATTATCATCTTGTCACATTATCTGTTATTATCCATATTATCTGTTAATGAAGATATTGTTTAAAATACTTGCCTCTCGCAGCAATCCAAGCATTAGGTCGAACATTAACCATTCTAATTATAGACGTTGTTTTGGCGATGTTCGATATACCAAACTACGATTTCGTCTCTCGGTTGTTCTCTCGAGTTGATTGGCATCGAATAAATTTAGTGAATAGGCGAGAAAATGAAGACTCTTCTCTCTTTCTTTCTTTTCCTAATTTTTTTCTAAAATGGAGCACAAACGGGCAAATCTTCTGCATGTAGTGCAAAATATTGAAGAGACATTGTTTCGAGTTTCGAAGGTTGATAGATAAGGCATTTCATTCATCGTGATTTCTCGCAAATCAATTGAAAACGTTGCGAGGTATATCAAAATTTTGAAATTTCGCGAGCGAAGGGGCAATTGAAAAACACGCGGACATGGACGAAAACGAGAGCCGTCTCGTAAAAGATAAAAAAGGTAACGGTAAAGTAAAAATTCAATTCCGCTCATGCGGAGTGTAACCGCCATGAAAGCGTAATGCCCTTTCACCCCGGGCATTGATAAATCATTCGGCGGCGCCGTGGCGAGCTCATTTATACCCGAAACAGGATTGTTGCATAAAAGTGAAATCGAAACGACATTTATGGTCAAGGGTAGCGTGAAACATTTACAGACGCACACACACACACATACACGCACGTGGAACGAAGTCCTTTCCACTCGAACGAATGACAGTGTCTCAGAGAACGGAAGAAAGTGGAGCATCAGTCTGTGTACCGGCGACCGGTACAATTTACAGTGCTAAATTATTGAAACGGCCGAGAACCTACGGTTTCCTCGGGGGTATCGACACCCCCTAACCCTCGAAATTCGAGGCCCGTAATGGTACCTGGGGAGGCCCTGTTAAAAATTCATCGGTTCGAGCCACCGCGGCGCTTTTTATCTCATCAAATAGTAATAGCACGGTGCTGAACCGCGTTATAAGATGGAATCGTTCCTTGCGCGCTACGCGCGCTATAACAATATACTGAACCGTCTCCACGGAGAGATAATTCTCTTGTCAATGAGAGAACCTCGTTGCGACACGCCGAACCATCGCGCTGTGAATTTACAAGTGTTGGAAGTGTAGAGGTAGGTATGAAAGTATTCGAGAACTTCACTCGATGAAAATTTGTTGGATATTTGTATAAACTGTTTGGACTTCGTGCAACAGCAATCCAGTTTGGCCTTCATTTTAAAGCAAGAAACCTCTATTTAATCTTGAGTTCCTTTTTTTTTCTCAAAATGTTTTTACATCATGCAGCAAAGATGTTTTCGATGCTCGAACGCTTGCAGTAATCGCTGAAAAATCTTTTCTCACGACTGGATCTACCTAAGACGTAATCTCGAAGATTGAAGTCGATTCTCTTTACATCGACTCCTTGAAACTTGCTGTACGAATTTTTTTTTTTTTAATAAACTGTGAACGTTAGAGTCAAACGACAGAGATTCAAGAAATAATGTTTAAAGTTCAATGAAATGGTGAGAAAAAGTCGTGGAGCATATTTTAAAAGATCACTATGGAAAAGAGACTTCAGTTTTTAAGAACGTGACAGATTTAATTGCAAAACGTTTCCAGAGGCGTTTGAACCTTTACAATTTCCGAGACGCGAAAGCATCCTTGCTTTTCCACTTGTTACGTGACGTAAAAATATTTTTTAAAAAAGATTGACGTGGAGCTGTTAAAGTGAAAACTTCACACTTCGAAATGAGGCCAATCGGGTTACTATACGACCCTTTTTCGTATGACAGATAAAAGTATAGAGAATGTGTCATCGAGTATACGAATACTTTCGTCCACTTTCGTCGATCACTATTATATACGTCTAAAAATATGCTACGACAATTTCATTTTATCGATTCTAGTGAGCAAAAATTCGGTTCCTACTATCTATATCTAAGAACATGACAATTTTATTTATTCTAGCGAAGGAAAATTCGGTTTCTGTTACATGTATCTAAGAATATGTCACGACAATTTTATTTCATTGACTCCAGTGAGGAAACATTCAGGATCTATGATCGAAAGTTAAATCATCATCAACCCTGAAACATTCTGCCAGCACGTTGGACTTGTCGAAACTATCGTGCAACGCGACGATCCCGCTTTTTTCCAAGATATATTTTTCCGCGGCAGTTCGATCCGTATATATTCTATTTCCCGTTGCAGGCAAACACACTCGAGCCTCGCCCCGGCGTCGTACATAACTGATCATACGTATAAAATTTTCGCGATCAGGAGCGACGAGACCGAAAAGTGCCTTTCGTTGTCGATCACCGCCGTAAGTCACTTTTTCTTAATGGAACCCGTCAAACTCGCGCGCCCTTCTGCGATCCGACGCGAAAGATAGAGACAGAGAGGAAGTGTAACAGGAAGAGCTGAAAATGGAGAAACAGAGTGGAATACACGCACATCGCGAGCGTGAACGCGCGCGCGCATACACACACACACGTCGAAGGGAGAAACAGGATAAGAGACACGGCCGGGTGGGGAGTAAAAGGAGCGAAAAACCGGGATTCAATCTGCATTCAATATTGATTTCAATCCGATATCGCGTGGATTCCAATTTTTGTGATTTACTTCTTACACCGTCGGCGCGAGAACTATCTGCGCGTTGAAAAAGATCGGCTCGGAGCTTTTCGAAAGTCAACCCCCGATATGTGGCGCACCCTGGCTCCGCGATTCATCCGCCAGAGAAAATTAACTATACTTCGGAGGGGAAATGCTTCTCCAATGGTTCAAATGATAGGGATGACGGGTTAACAGTTAGGACCAGCGCGTGTTAATGGAAGATTCGGAATCCTGAGAATCATGTTATTGGAATGTGGAATTTTTGAATGAACTTTTTAATTGAAATTTGTGCAAATCCACGTGGTGACACTTGAATGTCGATTAATTTAGTTCCATATGAATATTTAATAATGAGCATCAGTCACTGTCTTGGAAATTGATATTGATTTAATTGATATTGACACTGATGTGAATTTAATCTAATCTGATTGATACTGTAATAATTTTGCAAAAAGAAATTGTACTAAAGTATACAGTACTAAATACTATAGTACTACAGTACTATAATTGTACTAAAGTAACAAACGTGGGCTCGTTTTAATACTTGAACCCTCCAGTTTCAATATGCGTTGTTAATTTTGTTCTAAAAGAAGTTTCTGCAACATGTAGCGGATGGCAAAATGCTGTAAATTGTCTGTAAATTCTCTCGCGACTAAAGTCTATAATGAATTTAAAGATTGGAACTTCCTCTCAAAACTTGCTGTAATGATTTCTTTTCGCCAATTTATGTAACTTTGAATATAATGACGAAAATGTTACAATTTCTTGAACTTTCGACATGAAAGCTTGATATTCAAAGTTCAATAAAATGTCGAAGAAAAATCATGTATCAAGATCGTTGCAAAGGCTTTGACTGCTTTGTTTTGCAAATCTATTATAGACTTGCTTATGAAAAAAAATTGTCAATGTTCTTACGCAGTGTGACAATTTACAGCATTTTCAAGAAGAGAAGCATCTTCGTTTATCTACTACGTGACGTAAAAATATTCCTTCACTTTCAATTTCATTTCAAACTTTAAAACAAGTTCATCGTTACTCTTCTTGCGAAATTATAACAGTTTGAATATGATGAAATGTCAAATGGAAGTCGCTGTCAAGTTGCAAACTAAAAAATTCGTGAACTTGCAAATTCTTCTAAAATCAAAAAGAATTTGTCCAAAGTTGGTATCCAGCGGGATTTCTGCTGAGCGATCGTCTTGTTGAACGTTCAAAGAGAAACTGCACCTTGTCGAGGTTATCGTTATTTACGCTCGAACTGTCATTTTTGTCGGAATCCCCCTTGCACACTCGATTCTAATCTCGAGTGTCCACCGGGCACTTGCAAGAGGGAAGTTTCGCAATCGAGGGTCGCGAGAAACGGGTGAATCCTTCGCGTCATCCGTACCGATTATAGGGAGTCAATGAGGTAGAAGAAACATCTAACGACCAAAGTTCCAGAACATTAGAGTCCGCGGAGGGGAGGAGCAAACGTCTACAACACGCAGATAACAAATTATCGGGCTTGATTTCGCGAATGACGAGCTCGTTCGTGCGATGTATTTCGATAAATTATCCAGAACCATGCTCGAAGATCGAAATCGCAGCGATGACGTGCATTTTAACAAGGATGGTGATCGTGGATCCTCGATCCCGCGGTTCTCGATATTTGGTTCGGCTCCAATTTTATAAGTATCGATTGAGAAGAAAAATGAATTTTATGGACTATTGAAATACACTGATGGAATGAGGAGAGACGTGGAAAAATTCACTGTCGTAATTCTTCTTAGATTTAACAGAGATTTCAGAGAACAAATTCTTGAACGAAATTTCATACAAGAATTCATAGCTCAAGGATACTGAAAGGATACAGAAAGATATTTCTATATGCTATCTATTTAAATGTCGAAACTTGAAGAAAACTAAACTAAGAGAAGAAATCCTTTAGAGATTTGCTTCGTTATAGAGAAAATCGCAAGGAAAGAAACAAAGGAATTTTAATTTCCTCGCTCATTCAGTAAGTTCATTCGATTCCAATCAACTCAAGAGAGTAACCGAGAGGCCAAATCGCAGCGTCAAGTTTACCAGACAATGTGTCTAAATCTAACAATCAAAAAATGATCAATGTTTGAATCAAATGACCAATCTATTGAACAGTGCATTGGTAAGCAAGATGATATTTTCGGTATATTACGAGACGACAACGTGGATGATAAAACAGGTGAAAAGGCGAGAGAACATTCTCGTCTTTCCAAAATGGAACAGAAACGACGGAGCTGGAAATCTTTATCGAAAATTTCCCTCAGTTCATCCGCCCACATGCTCCCAAACTTTTCACATCTAAATTCGAGACATCCACGTTTTTAAATATCGAAGAATTCCGTCTTCTACGATCCTTGCATCTCCACGAGTGTGAAACATGAACGCGGAGGAACGAGAGACGGCGCGACGCTGAAAACCAAATCTCGACCGTCAATAAGCGCGGAACAATTACGAATTGTCACGCTTCGGCTCGCGTTGAAGCGGGCCGCTGGCGTGTGCCTTTTTTCCCCTCCCTTCGTGCGTTCGCGGTTTAGTAGCGGTGTGGAGCGTCGGTGGCATTTTGCGCGACAACGAGAACCACGACGACGACGACTGCTGCGGCGAGACGTCGACGATGTCGACGACAAGGACGGCGAGAGGGAGGAGCGCGCGGCTGCTGCAGCAGTCAGGGGTTGTATGGCTATTTGAACACTTTCGCCATAAATTCGCGCGAGAGGGCACTCGAGGCTCGTTCGCGCCGCGCAATGCGCCGATCCTTCTCCCCTTTTTCGTATTCTCGTTTTGTGCTCGCGCTCTCTCCTCTTGCCTCCTGTTTGTACTTATATAGCAGCGGCGTGTCGCGCCTTTCGGCCGGTTCGAGGCTCGTTAGCGCGGCTCGAGTGCTGGAGGAGAAGGGGGTGGCTTGGCAGCCGGCCTTCGAGAAACGCGACCTGCTGAACGACGGCGGAGACCGCGAGCAGCAGACCGCGACGAGGAAAGAGCGAGGAGCAGAAGAAACAAAGCGGCGATAAACAAGAGTCACGGTGGTAATTAAAAAGTTAAGCTGCTAAGTAGCGATGGAATCGCGCAAGGCGAAGTGAAGGGCAAATACAAGAGGAGAGAGAGAGAGAAAGAGAGACAGGTTAGTCGGAAATGAATCGACTCGGATGAAATAGCTAGGGGGGTGGGGATAGAAACAGCAAGTTGGATGAAACAACTCTGCGGACCAAACACCGGGATAAGACTAAGCAGCGAGTGTGGCATCGTTGGAGAAAGAGACACAGACAAGCTTGACAATTACTTCTTCGGATAATAGAACCGTAAGCTCCAATTACCGGCATCGTCGAGAACCATCTAACGCGAGCTTCCTAGAGTAGCATTCTAGCTGAGAATTCTCTCTCTCTCTCTCTCTCTCTCTCTCTCTTTCTGCTGAAACTGTTTACAATTTCGATGTTTGTTCGACGACGGAAGAGCGGTTCCTCCACCGCAAACTCTGTTCCCTGTTCGCTGAAATCTTACCATTCTGTCCAGTTTCCCCCTCCCACACGCCTCTCTTCTTTATCTGCTCCCACGATGTTTTCTCTTCCTCTTATCTCGTTCCCTTTCCTTTTTCACCATGCGCGGTTCGAGACGGCCCCCGCCGCCCCGCGAAAACTTTCTAGACTGCCGATTTCTCTCGGTGTCGCGCGCCAACCGAGAGAAGAAATCTTCGCGAAGACAAACTCGTCCCGCGATCAAACGAACGTCGTCGCGGCCTCACTCTGCGAAGCCAGACGCGTTTGCTCTCTGCCTCTCTCGCGATCACACCGACTATTAAAACGAGGAACAAAGTCCACCACCCTCCTCGCGAATCGAAAGTTCTCTTTCGAAAAGAAAAGGAAGAAGAAAGTAGAAGGAAGGAGAGAGAGAGAGAGAGAGAGAGAGAGAAAAAACAAGCAATTGCATCGCGGCGGTGTTAACGAAGTCTAGGATTACCAAGGACCGCGTCGTGCTCGACGAGCAATTTTATTTCGGCCCCGGTGTGCACCGGGAACTGGGAACGAAAAATCGGCGAAATGAGAAGCGCAAGCGAGTTTCGTTGGAGGAAAAAAGAAGGCACCGGGGGAGGATAAGGAGGATTTCGCGAACGAAACCGTGAGAACTTTTCATCGCAACTTTCGCAAATATTTTGTTCGTCTTTTCTGTTCTCGCGACGCTGGCTTCGTCGTGATTATCCGCGGAACGGATTTAAAACTGCGTTAGCGCCGGCATCTACGGAGCACTCGCGCGCCACCCGTAATCCATTTATTTACAAGTTTCCGCGCGTGTTTAAATACTCGAATACTTGCCGAGCCGAGGCGAAAGACAGGGGAAAGGGTGAGGGGAAATCCTTCCAGATTCCTCTCGTTTCTTTCCTCCTTTCCTTCTTCGAATTTGTCGCTCGTGTGTTCTACGAGAGCAGAGGATGCGTACGTACACGGCTGAAACTGATTCCAAAGTTGCAGAAGAGAGTTCGAAGTTTCGAATATAGTTAGCGGTGGAAAATTTCTACGAAGAAGAGGACGCTGGTTGGAAAGAAAATAATGAAACGAAACGTCTGAGAGGTCTGTGACTATTGAACTGAAAGTTAAACCATTAGAAACATCAATGTCGCAAATTGTCAAAAATGAGAAGCGAATTTCATAGTGAGGTTTCGAACTGCCAACTTCGAAATGGAATCCAAGTAGACTTATTGCCGGTGTTTTTATTCTTTCTTCGAGATTAATCATAAATGAAAGATGTAACCTCGTATCAATTCTGAAAGGCTCGAATTGATACAAAGCATTAATCCAAACGAGAAATATTTAGCCGGGAGTACACGCTACGGCATTACGAATTCAAATTAGCGAAGCGTTTACCAACAACTGCTGAAACAACCCATCTCGTTCCAGAGTTAATAGATCTGCCGCGCAGGGGGATGGAAATGCAAAGGCATAAATTCACGGTCAACGGAAGGGAGACAGCCAGAGAGTTCTCCTTTTTTGCCTTCCCTCCGCGATTCGACGATGCAAAATTGTCGCTAGAGAGGCGAAAAGAGAGAAAGACAGAGAGAATGGTTGGTCTCTCGAATGCGGCGGCTGGCGCGACGCGGAACAGCCTCATCAAACTGAAATTTCGCCGGGGTCTTATCCCGAATTCATCGTCGCAATAAACTCCGTGTTACAGCTTGTACACAACTAGCGGCTGCTTCCCCTCGCGGAGACGAGAGAGAGAGAGAGAGAGAGAGAGGTACGTTTTCGTTGCGAGACGTGAGGGAAGGGAAAGGTGGAAAGAAGCACGAGGGTTAGGAAGCGGAGCACCAGGCGTTAGGGATAGAAATTCCGAAGGCAAAGCGGGAGTCTCGAAGTTATACAGAGTGGCCTCGGCGCGAAATGTATATTTAATGCCATCATTCTAGAAAGGAACGGGCCGGCCCCCGTTTATATTTCAGTGCTTGCCAGAATTGTTTGCTACTTCTTCTTTCGCCGCCGACCCCTCTCGATATCCGGCTATTTCATCTTGTACGTGTTCAAACATACATGCGTGTATGAAACAGAACAAAAAGAAAAAAAGAGAATGGAAGGAAAGAAAGTAAATAATCTCTCGTTCCTTCCTTACATGTATTTTTTCCCCCTCGCTTGTCAATTTAACACCAGAACTACCAAAATAGTCGAAATGACCAATTTATAATTTTTCAAGGAAATTTTGTACGTTCGTGTATTTTTGAATAATCGAGTGACGTTTGATAAAATAGATTAATAGAAGCTTTAATTTTTTTTTTTTCGCTACGAATATTCTACTCTAGTACTTTCGTCGACAGTTAACGCAACGTGAGTTTTACGAGGAAACGGACGACGAATTCAAAGAATTTTCGTCCTATGCGTTTTCTTCCTCGTCTTTTGCCAGGTGAAAAGGAAAGAGTAAGATCCCTTAATTTTTCGTCGACAGAAACGCGCGGTATTCCACATCGTAATAAGAGAGGCCGAATGAGAAGTTTTTAATCATCCTCCGTATTCCCTAATGGTTGCTTTTTCTGAACGTTGAACGTTTCTAGGTCACCGCGAAACTTCAAGGCAGGGAAAATGATTATTTCTCGCAAACTTCACGGCGCCGCAGTTTCCTCCTCGAAACAGCGGCGAACAACGCTCGAGGATTTAAATCGTTTCTTCTAATTAATGAAACACCGATGGCCTCGATCGGTTCGAAGGTGAGATTCGAAAACGTTAGAAATTAATACCGCTAAAAATTGTACGTGCGCCGTTGTATTTCACGCGAGCTCGCTGGATAAATCATGATTAACACATTTGGCATCCGGTGATACGCGGCTCGGCTTGTCAGAGACGCGATTTTCATTGAACGAACAAGTGTACTCTTCAGCTTAACAAAATCAGAGGAGGGGAGGAGATAGTAACAGCGGACGCGAGGATGAATATCGCGATACAAACTTCCAGAGTGTTTTTCACTGAATAAAAGTGTGGCTCGTCTAAAACGTGGAATCAACAACGATCGAATCGCTACGTCGATTCTATGAATTTAGACTTCGACGAGAATTTCCATAACGCGGCGCGGCTGAAATTGGTATTGTCCGTGGGACAAAGCGATCGCTCGTCAGAACGAAAATTAACAGATGAAAATAGAGGCGCGACGCTGGTGGAAATAAAGCTGGCGAACTCATTATTACCGCGTTCGCCGGGCATAAAAGACGCATAAATCTCGCGGACGTGGGCCAATACAATCCGACCAGCCGACTACCTACCGGAAGCTCTCTCAGCCGCAGCATCAGCAAACCAGAGAGAGAGAGAGAGAGAGAGAGAGAGAGAGAAAACGCTATCTCATCCGCGGCTTTACAGCTGTGTAAATCCCACGGAGGGCTTCTTAATACTTTACTGCCGTCATGTAAACGTAAAACCACCCCAGCGTCCAATCTTCCGGAGTTGCAGTCGTCGCTGCCGCGCCTGGGAGTTTCCGGCGGCTGATGCGATGCGGTTACTCCGGAACACGTAGGTGGTATCAGCCGATATCGTACATCCTGATCTCCTCGGTCGGATTGCACCGGTTGTTTTATTAGACGTACCGGTATTTTATAGATTCCGATTTTCGTCGGGTGGTCGACGATACCACTTGAGCTTCCCTCGTTTCCAACTTTTACCCCCTTACACTCCCTTCTATTCGTCGGGGCACGTCGCAGCCACGTAGCTCGATTTGATACGATTTGAAGTTTCGTATTTTTGATCAACGAGCGCGACGATTTTCCTCGATTTTCGTTTATCGATCGTACTTTTTTCTCCTGGTCCGGAATCCCGTACCTTTTTACGCTTCTTAGCCTTTGTTCTTCGTGCCGAACCGCTTGGCGATGAGAGGGCAGCGTTGGATAAAGGGCCAGAATCCGACGACCTGGCTGATTTTATCGCTCGATGCATGTCCCCGGAGTCGACGATAAAGATACAAAGATCGTCTGGCTCTGAATCATGGGCTCCCTTTGAAGCGCGTCCACTCGGTTTGGCTCCGAGAGGTAAGTTTCAAAGGATTTCTCGACTGATCAACCCTCGGTGATAGATACTCGAATAGATACTCGAACAGGACAACAGTATTGATACACGCATGTGTGTACTACGCGTGACGTGTTTCGATTTTGAAAGAGCACAGCGATTTTCTACAAACTTACGTTCAAGATTTCCCTTCGCGTCTGCAAATTGTCAATTGAAAAATTAACAACAGCTATCAGAAGACGAGAATAACTTCCTCCCCGAGTTCAAACGTCTCGCACACGTAACAATCGCTACGAAACTTACTGTTCAATCTCGTACCGTGGCAAATCGATAAAGAAGATGAAACAACTTTGTCCATCAACTTCGCCAGCCGTTTCATTATTCCGCAATCTAACGAAAGAACTGGAGAACTCTATTTCCAGACGATGACCCTACCTTCTACCTTCCCTCCCGTATCAATCTAAACGCCGCGATCGATACCTTTTCACGACGAGTAAACCGACAGTTCGGTTTGTTAATTCGAGCGAAGTAAGAAAAAGAAAAGAAAAGAAAAGGAAAAAAAGAAGAAGAAGTGCACGAGGCGGCGAGGTAAGAAAATTGCCGGCTACGTATGATTTGTTCCACGTGTTTTCGCGAGTATGGCGCCAACGGTTCTGCAAGATGCACGAGCCCCTGTCCCTCCCCCTCGGTCGTCGGTTGCGACCACCACGTGTCGTGACTCGCGTGGAACGTATGGGGCGCGGAGAAACTCCCTCGGGGAGCTGATGCACGGCTTCGAAACTTTTCCTCTTTCTCCCTTCCACCATTATGAAATTGTAACGCGGATTAGCCATAGCCAGAGCCATCGTCTGGCCCGTGCTCCGGGGGAAAACGTGCGACGCGGATACCACACATGTCGGATCGATTACGCCAAGGCCCGCGTTTTCCGGTTGCACTCTCTCATTGTCCCTCGCTGTCGGCTCGTCCACCGTTCGATTTAAGTCGGCGAAATTAATGGAACCGACGACTCGTTCCCTCGCGCCAGCCAATACCGTCGCGTTCAAACGCTTCATTATGGAAATAGACAGCGAACGAACTGCATACGACCGGGCGCCGATGAGGTAATTTGGTACACGCGTTGCTCACGGAATGGACTCTCACCGTGGATTACGACTGATTGATCGTGTCTTTGATTACACCGCGCCGTATCGTTATCGACGATTCACTCGCTTAATATTCCCTTCCCTGATGAGAGAAACTTGCAAATCGTGTCTTGTTATTGAGATCGCGCCTCTTCTCTCTCTCTCTCTCTCTCTCTTTCTCTTTCTCTCTCTCGTATGAAGTGATATGTATTTTTCGAGCGAAGCTTCAAGCGTGTGATAAAATTTTTCTAAAAGTTTCTTGTATATAGTGAGAGAAGAAACGGATAAATTCCCACGAACGATGTACAAAGGGAAATAGTACAGAATAATATTATCTTACATGTCTGTAGTTAACACACACTTCTTCAAATACGGACGCACAATTTCCAATTTAATTATCACGAAACAAAATTCTTCGTCGTCGTGATATTAACATCTTGAGCTGGCAACTGGTTCGCGGACCATAACGAGTGACCGAACCGTGTACAACGATTCGTCGCTTTCTTTTTCTTTTGAACTTGTCGGTGTGGCATCACTGGATGGAAATTATTAAGAAATAATAAACTCGTCACTTGTTTAAATATATGTATTTAAAATTGAGGAAAAGATTCTCGACGTGCGTGACACGTCATTCCAGCGGAAGAGGTTAATTTTTAGCTTTCTATTCGAGCTACCTAAACGTCCTCGATGAGAAACGAGATATCCATTCGTGCTACCTTCCGCGTGCAAAGAACATAATAAGAACGTCTACCCCCCCGAATGGACCAGAGCGTGAGCAAACAAAAGTACGGAACCCAGAGGGACGGAAGTGTCTTTGAGCGTATCAATTTCCCGTGGCCGTCTGAACAGGATATATATACCGGGAGTCTGTGGTCTACCTACCCCCTCAGACCACAATCGCTATGCATGTATGCAAAACGCGAAATTGCATCCAGACCTCCTGCCAGGCTCGCCTTCTTACCTCTCTTCACACTCTATTTTTCCCCTCTCTCTTTTCTCTTTTCCCTTCTTTTTTTTCTTTTTTTTTTTCTCGTCGCTCTGCAGTCCACTGCCACGTAACGTAACGTGGCCCCCGCGCTTGGCCAGCGCGAAACACCCCTGGGGGTTTGGTCACAGGGGGGATGGACCGGGCTTCTGTGGCCTGGGCTGAGCCTGCGCTAACGTTTTACGGCTACGTTACCACGCCACTACCGCGAGTAAAATCGAAATCCCATTCCCGTTAATTCTCCATGGAATCGAACTCTGCGGTGGCAACGCCGGCCTCGCAATGGGATTTCATTGTAACTGCGCCCGACTCCAGACCAGCGCTAACTTTCGCGAATTTTTCACGCTCCCACTCCCGCTCCCCACTATTTCTCTCCTTCTCTCTTTGGGTCTTGAGCAACGCTGGTGCATCGAGTTTAACCCACCCCGTTCGGGTCGAAGGAGGAGTTTTACCTTCTCGGGTAACAAGTATGTAAAGTTTCGGCGTAGAAATCCGCGTTTCCAAGGTGCGCCGCGCCGGCCGTGTTGCTCGTTCTCCTCGAGGTGGATCGGAACTTTGTAATGACACCGGGGAACCCGCGGAAGTTGGCGGAACAGCAGATGGACCCGAACCTCCAATGGGACGGTAGTTTGCATTTATTAACGGTAAAATTGAAATCGGATGGGAATTGGCCGAGCGTTTAAATTACCCGCGAGTTTCTTGCGCGGATTTCAACCCTTGTGTGTCTCCCCGCCCCAACCCTTCTGTCTACCACTGACGCGTCGCCTCAGAGGCAACGGGAAAAATTCCAATTTCAACTTCGTGACAACGAATCGAGTTCGTATTCTACGTTTGTCGATTTGCCGACAACCGAGAATCTTGCGCGACGGTGAAACACGATGGACGTTTGAAAATCAAACGTCACGGACGTGTTAATGTTTGGTCACGCCGTGATGGCGCTGCGGTGAACGGAAGTCGAAACCACAGTCGGGGGCGGAATTCTCCGTGGAACTGAACAACTGCGGCAACGTCAGCCTGCCGATGGAATTTTATAGCAACCGTTCGCGCCATTGCAATTTTAAACGCACCACGGGCTTCATAACGTTCTTTGACGTACGAAGATATTGTAGAGATTGAATATAAATAATATTTATTTCGTAACAATGCTAATTTAAACAAGAACAATGAACGGCAGGTTAACAAATAATATACGTGGTCACAACTCGAATAAACTTTATTTGACAGCTCAATCGACGCTTTCTCACAAATCAAAATCGACTCTGATTCTACACTCGACACTTTTTCAGAAAGAAAAACGCCAACGTCGCGCTTCTCGCATTCATATTTTCTTTTTTTTTTTTTTTTTCTACGATCAGCAAACATTACAGGCAATCTAGTAGAATTAAACGCAACTAAAGATATTAACAACTACAACTACAGATTATAACTCAACAACGACGCACGATAATGACCCACGATACTACTAACGTTACGCTTGAAAAAAATAAATCTTGCTAATTTTCCAAGCCCCCTCGAATGTCGTCGTAATATAAAATCATCTCGTAAAATATCTTTCCATTCATTTCAGACCGTCGCTTTTTCCCAACCATCCTCTGTCCCTTACCAATCGAATCGTCGCCGGTTGGTTTATCGAAAAAAAAAAAAAATTTCACTTTTGAATCCCGCGTCCGGCACAAAGCAAAGCTGGTATTAAGAACCATCGATGACAGGCGCGGGAAACACGATACGCGGCTGTTTTACGTGCTCCAATTTACCTACCCATTCGCGAACCGGACCGTGGCGATCATAATTAAAGAAAAAAAAAAAAAAAAATGTCAACGCTGGAAATACGATCCGCGCCGCCTAGCCGAAGAGTTTTTCACCGCCGAAAGAACGAAATTCGAGCGTTACGCTTTTATTCGCTCCCCAGTGATCGGACGCTCGCGCGTCGTTCTCTCTCCGCTTCGAAATTATTTTCCCGCTCGTTGTCGCGATCGTTGCATCTGGCCATCGTAGAGGCAACGGGACCAAGGGACTCCCTCCCTCCATCTCTCTCTCGTTATCCATTCTACCCTTTAACGTTCCTTTCTTTCCACCCTCTTCGTTTTGATTCGTCTTTTCGACTCTTTGTTTGGCGGTGGTTTCCAGTTTCGTGACAGGTGGCGGCACGGCCAGCGATACGCGCGTGTACGAATAATTGCGTTTTCGAACTGTCGTTTCCTACCCTCAACGGGCGGCGCGTCGTTTCACCGTTCTTTGTACAGCCGACCGTGGAATCAGTATCGAGAAAGATACTCTCCTCTCGTCGCCTCCCCTCCGGAGGGAATCCGACGGAATTCAATGGTCGATTTCAATGGACTGTAGAAGGTAAAGACACGTGAAAAGCTACTCCTCGAAAAGCTACGTCCGATACCTCGAAAATTGTTTCCTCCTACGCTTCTTCCATCTTCCATTTTTCACTCCCAACCCTCTATTTATTTCTCGCGCTTTTCTCTGTATATTATATTTCGTTCGCTTCTTTCATTTATTTATTTTTTCAATTCTTCTTTTTTTTTTGTTTCTTTTGTATTTCATTCGAATTCATTTTTCGCCAGAATTAATCCTGTTGCCAGTAATCTACTCGTTATGCGAGGGAAATTTATCAAATCCGAGAATCCTCGCGATTGGGTTTTCAAGCGCGCTTGCCGCGTCAGTATTGCGTGCGTGCGTGTGCGCGCGCGTGTGTGTGTGTGTATGTGTTTCGCGTCGCTCGAGTGTAACGCGCGCTTTTCAATTTATTGGCTACAATCCACTCGAAATTTAATAACGTTCCACGTGCTCGTTATCCACGCTTGTCATCAATAACTGCGGGGCTCTTCTTGTTCCTCTGTGCGCCAACACTTTGTCGCCACTTTCCGCGTTACGCTCTGCGACCGTGGTATCACCTGGCTGTGTTCGCGCGATATTGCGCCGAAGAATGACGACCCGTAACGAAATCATCCCTTTCTCTCTCTCTCTCTCTCTCTCTCTCTCTCCACTCTCCGCGATCAATCGGCAAGAAATCGTCTTTATATTTTTTTTTTTCGAAAACGGTTTTTATTACACACTGAGACTGCAAAGCTGCAACGCTCCACGAAATAATCGCGGCCCTCGAAAGAACACGAACGAAAGTTTGTTCCCATAATGAACGACGCGAGCCGTCGAATCATAATGTATTCACGTTTTAATTAAGATATCACAGGCGTCGAATCAAATTTCGCGACGGAAATGAAAATGAATTCGGAGCGGGACACTTTCGTAGATGAAGCAGACTCGGCTATGAATTTATATGAAACATTAACAAGGTTCTTATTTGTCTAGCTTTGACGTTGGCGATCGCTCCAAAAATTTATGAATCTTTCTATCCCCCGCATAAATCCAATTAAACTCCATCTGCAGCAGAACCTGACGGAATGTGTGCCACTCGCATGCGCGCGCGCGTTTCTCTCACTCTGGCCGGATGTGAAATAAAATTATTCATAACTCTTGAATACCGAGTTCCACGAAACTTCGTTTTTTTTCTTTCTGTTTTTTTTTCTGCATTTGAACTTGCGTCATCGACACCCGTATATAAATATTACCCAATATTATTTTACGACACTCACATCTCGGAAACGCGATACGTCGTCCGCGATAAATCAGAATTTCAGGGTAAGACATTTGGATAGAGAGTAGCGAGTCGTGAGAATGTATAGCTTTTGAGAAAGAAGCCAGTCGTGATATTAGAGTTAATATCTCATATTCGCATCTAGTTTTCCTTCTAATTACTTAAGGGATCAGGACAGTTTGGAATATTCAAAAAATCGATTGTTTTTTTGTTTTGTTTTGTTCTAAATAGCAGTTTGAAGTCTTAGAAATAAGATAGAAAAGGTCCTAGCCTTTAAAACGACTTATTTTGGGGTGTAATAATAAATTATAGCGGATACAGAATAATTAAATTTGTATCATTGTTTGCAACTTTAAGCAGTATTATAAAGTGTAAATCGTGTGATTCAAATATTACTTTTGGTAAATCGAATATTAGGAGGCTTGGATTCAATTTAGTTGTGAATTGTAAGAACTGTGAGCCGCGATATATAAGTAAAAAAAGTAAGTAAAGGATACATATGAAAAATGACGTTCTGAAACTTTGAACGCGTTTTTCTCGAAACTAGGTTTGGCCAATCTAGCCAACCGATTATTGTGAAAATTGGTACGTTTACTAGGAATTGACAATCGAATGTTTTTTTTAATTTTTAACAGTTCTGAAAAATATAAACAAAAAACGTAGAAATTTTTGGCGTAAATTCGATACATCAAGAAACCAATAGCTGCTATTTTCATAATTTCAGAATATTGTTTACTTTTGAACTTTTTTGTTGCAACTAATCCTGTTTGACTGGAATCATGCACACCGATAGACAATGTAAAGAAATGTTATGCAAAAGGACTTTTTTTCCTTTTTTAATGTTGCTTTTTATAGTTCATAATGTGTTAAAATAAACCACAAGAGCTCATGTCAATCAAACATGTACTTTTACTGGTCCTCCAAAGTATTCGTAATTTCTGGGCCCAGTCAAACTGTCCTGCTCCCTTAAATATTAATAAACTATTTATCCCAAACCACGTGGGCTCGAAATTTCGTTAAATTTTTTCTCACAGAAACGAATGTTCCGAGAGTATCAAATTCTATACCCCATTAAACCCTTCAATATCCGTGACAATCCAACGTGAAACGTCGTTCGAAAAGATCGGTCGGTTCGTCGTGAGATTAGCCTGCTGAACGAAACGAAACGGGAATCGAAAGTGAGATCCGTTGGCCGTCGGAGATAGCCAGCCAGCTCACGGTAGGCAGGGGAGGGGAGGGGCGAAGCCGATCGCGAGACAAAAGGGCGACAACAAAGCTGTGAAGAAGAGCGAAAGAAACGACGGAATGAAGGTTAATGGCAATTTCGATGGAAGCCCGTTTCGCGTAACAGGCAGAGAAAGAAGAGAAAAAAGGACTGGATCCTCCGCAGATCGGATTTTGGCCTTTCGGGGGGGGGGGGGGAAGCCTGGCAGCAGCAGCAGCACAGAGGAAAATCGGTCGGCCGAGTCTCGAGACTTGCGATCGTTCGACAGGGTTAAAAAGCAATTCTCCTTGCCCGCCGGTGTCGAACAATCGGACTGCAGGTGACCACGGTTACGTCGACGTCGGTCGACGTCGGTTCCGACAAAGCAATTCCGATTCAATCTTCGTGAACGAACCAACAACGGTCGTATCGACAGCGTGGCCGCCGCCGCCGCCGCCTCTCGACAGGAAATGCACCTGAGCGCGCGAAAAATTAAACCAGGTGCAGTTCGGGCGAGAGATGCTAAACGAACGCGTGGACGCGGCTCAAAGTGGCGTATAAAGAGGATTGTGGCGCTGGTTTCATCGGCGCAATTATGCCACTCTTCAGCACACTTGGCATGCATAGTGCGTGTGTGGTTTTTCTGTTCTGTCTTGAGAAATTGAAGTTCTGCCTCTGGGTGGAAAGTCCGTGGAAAATGAGCTTGGAAGCGATTTTAACGATGTATGTACATGGATAGATGGCTTTCACATTGACAATATTTAGCCTCTTGCGCTGGATTTCTCTCTATTTTCTCGGTTTAAAGTATATTTAAGTATAACCCAGGCAAAACAAATAATAAATTTATTGCTTCTCAGTAATTTCTATCCAGTGATATCGCACCGACGAGCTCGGAAGAAAAAGAAAGCGACGATTTATTGTGTACGATTTGGTCGCTCGTTATGGTCCGCAATCAGCTGCAACGTGGTTAATCCACTGCAAAGATTTACGAACGTGAAGATTAAGAAGAAAGAAAAGAGCTGAAAAATTTAGTTCAATTCAATACGTTATTAATTTTGGGAGCAATAAGAATCAAAATTGTACCAAGACTCTACGTTTCATCCAAGATAAAACTCGAAGCCCTCGTCCAAAAATAATTCGTCGTCGAAATATCAAAATACCTGATTCCCTCTTTTGAACGCTTCTCGTTCAAACGGTGTGAAAACTCTGTTTCCCTCCGGCTGGGAACACGTACCTTTCGTCGCAAGAAGAACACGGTAAAACCAAAACCAGCTGAAAAGAGTCGAGAACTGAAAATATCACCACCTCTACCCTCGTTTTCCCTGGCGAAAAAGGAGATCCGCGAAATATGGAACTTTATTGGGGGGGGGGGTCCATTTTCCGTCTGCGTGCATTAAGCCGACATCGATTGTTCGACATGTTCGAGTGCGCGCCGGTGCATCCAGGCGAAATGGAAGAAAGAAGCGCGATGGAGAAAGAAAAAAAGGAGAAAAAAAGAAAAAAAAATCGGGACACGCCGCGCGGTGCCGTCCGTCTACAATGGATCGCTTAGAGGCGAGCAGAGAGTCGTCAGCTGTCACGATGATGTAGGCGACGTTTCGGCCCGGCATGATTGACAGTTTTATGGGCAACGACGAAGACCAGGGGAGATATTCTTTTTTCACTCTCGGATTTACGAGCGGAACGGGGTTTTATCGTGGCGTATACAAACAGTAGTGGAGGGGAGGGAGAGGGTCAAGCGTTACGTTTTGATGCTAATCGAAGCGGCAACTTTCCCAACCGTTGGCCTCCTCTCGAATCAAGGATTTCGCAGAATCAAGGCAAACGAAAACGAGTCGTCCTGCGAGATGCCGCGCGTAGATTCGCGTTCGCTTCGAGCGAGCCGCCGCCATCGGCTTGAATTGCAGCCGGATGCAGGTTATAAATGTAAATTACTACTTTTGTGCCGTGTTCGCTGCCAGCTGCGTGCGCGCCGGCAACGAACAACAACGGGGACGTGAAATCGCCGCCAGCGCGAGCAGAGGGGCGGAGAGTTTTATGAAAACGAAGTTGATATTCTGTTTGTTTGAACGGAACGGGAACGGTGGCGCGCTGTTCCGACCCATAAATTTTTGACGAGGGCGCGTGTGCGTCTCGAAGAGCGATTAAGCGTCAAATTGCTTTTGATCGATTCGTTATTATCGCGTCGGGGAGAAATGTAATTCTTTTCACGAACGTGATTAAAGAAGCAGAAGCAAGGTCGTCGGTGTCCGCTGCGCTGAATTTTCGCAATCCGGTTATTGATTTCGAGCAAATGCAAAGTGTAATTAATTACCTGCGCGCTTCACGAGATCCATCATTTCGATACGTGATCTGTTAAGGCCCGTGCCATTACGAACGATTATATGAAATTCATCATATTGTTCCGCATTTTAAGACAGCCGCGCGTGCAATTACTCGATCTTCGTTAATTATTCGCGCCATTTAATCGTCACGTTCGCAATCGGGATCGAATCGTTTTCCTCTGTGAAAGGAAAACTTTTTTTGCACGCGGGGCCTTTCATTTTTATAGCGGCAACAGATAGCACTTCATCACCGTGAGAAGGTACTTTAAAGTTTTCACTCGAAGCTTACCTTCTTCCATCTTTGAAACTTTTGAAACTGACGTAAAGTTACTAGACACTATGATCAGAAACTTTAATATCATATAAAATTTCCAGAAATTGTCAATTACACTACCAGCGATAAACCATTCTAGATAGAAACGGGGATCATATTTCTGCACTATGATCCGTAATATCTTCGATAATGTTTCAACAGTGGTACACTCTCAAAGTCGAGATTATTGTTTCAAGGGAAATAGACTGTAAATTCGCACAAAATTTCAAATCACTCGAAAACCAAGCCAATCGAATTTATTCTCTCTAAATTTTAAACTAGGTACTGGAATATTGTAGTATTATTTTTCCAAAAAGAAATTAATCAGGTTGGACTTTCTATCGTTACGAAAACATACGTACATTGAAAACTACGGATGTTGATGTTGCTTGCATCTATTTCCAAACTGTTTTATTTTAAAACTGAATAAATTCAAAAACACTGAATGAATTAAGATATAATTAAATGTCCTAACATTTACAATTAAAACCAACAGTGCAGCTACGAAAAATATAAAACCTGTCAAAAAAAAGAAAAAATAAGTAGAATAAGTACAAACAAATGAACAAAATGAACCAAAAGTCGAATTTTGATTTGATCAAGTGTTCAAATAACCGAGACTGCACGTTTACATAACTTTTGTCGCAATGTAACGCAGTCTTGCCTGATTTGCGTTCATACATCAATAAATCACACTTCGGCGTTGAAACCGTTCGATTACTTTCACTTCGACGGAGAAACTCTCGTTCAACGAGGAAGGCTATCGTCGATTACGTATCGCTGTCAAAAGTCTGTAAATCACTCACCTCGCAGTTGGAATGACTGATGTTGCTCAGATTCAGCCTGAACACCTTGTCCCTGAAACAGACGAGAGAGAACGAGAAATTACGCAAGATCGTTGGCGTGACAATAATTCGCATTAAACGCGCGCGGCGATAGCCGAAAGCTCCGGGCGTAAATTTTCATTCCGTACGTCTGCGAGATACATTACCCGGCGTTGAACTGCTGGCTCGCCTTATCTAGCCACGGTTATGTATGGCTGTGTACGAGGCGTGTGGCACTTTGCTTACGGGCGTTCTGACCCGGACGGAAGGAACTGCGCGCGAACGCCACGCGGAATTTCTATGAGCATCGAAAAGGCACAGAGAGAAAGAGAGAGAGAGAAAGAGAGAGAGGCCACCCTCTACCAATCTCCTCCCTGTGTATCTTTCTCTCTATCCGGTCCCTAACTTTCTTCGTTTCCGTTTTATTAGGATTTCTTCTTCTTTGAAGCACGATCCTCCGGCTAGTCCCGGGGTTATCGAACGGGAAAAAGAAAAAAAAAAAAAATACACGTGCACGCGCATATAATAAAGGAGTCGAGGTAACGAGGGCTTTCTCCTTCGCAAGTTTTCTCTTCTTTCCTTTTTTTTCTCCCTAGTTCAGCGAGTACAATCCCGGTTTCCCTCCGGAGATTCCAGCGGCGGTTAAATCGAATCGTTTGTATGACCGGGACGAGTCGCGTTCCTCGGGATCAACCGGGAAAAAACGGGAACGCGGAACGATCGAAGCTCGGGAGGCTGATGGTTCGGGTTCGTGCTCGGAAACGGCTCCGTAGGCATGTTTAATTTTCTACCACGTTCGCCGAGCCGTTTCCTAAGGATTCGACGAATCACTCTGACCCAGAAATTGGAAACGATAACTTCGAGTTTCGGGACTCGCTCCTCTGCATATGGAACACGCTTCGGCACGGGCAGTCGAACGAAATGATGAGCGAAACTAAACATACACGTGTAATTTCTTAACGTGAATGATATTTCATCGAGTGTTTGTATATAAAGTATGCAGGGTCTTGCAGAATGTTTTGGCTTTCCGACAAAAATTTTACCACGAAAGTGTTACTTACCAACGCTATCCTAGCAGATTAATGCGTCGCGATTAATTTAAATGAAAAATTGTTGTAACTTTGTAAAAGACATCGTGTGATCCATTTTTGGTCTCATTTTAAATCGTGAAGTTTCTATTTCAGTCACTCTAAATTTTTTTCTTTTCCAGGATACTTTTACGTCACGTAGCAAATGGAAAAGTGCTCCTTTCTTTAGAACGAATTGTAAAAATTCACACGTAGTGATAAATTTTATTCACGACTAAATCTATCGTGGTCTTGAAGATTGAAATTTCCCCTCTTCATTGATCCCTTAAAATTTGCTATATGATTTTTTTTCTATCATTTTGTTGAACTTTGATCATTGAACAATGAAAATTCAAAAAATTCAAGAGATCCTAACTTTGTTTCGTTATCTAATCCTAATATTTAAAGTTCAAATAAAATGACGAAAGAAGAATCGTACGATCGTTGTAAAGAAGGAATTTTAATTTTCAAGACCATGATGGATCAAGTCATAAAAGAAGTTTATCAATGCTTTCGGAGATGAATTTTAAATTTTCGAAAGTAAGAGTTGGTTTTCCACTCGCTACATGATGCAAGAATAGCTTTTGAAAAAACGAACTTGGAACAGTCAAAGTAGAAGTTTTACGCTTTAAAAATCATACAAATCTACCAAGTAGATTTTTGTACGATTCTCTTTTACGAAGTTATAATAATTCAAAATATCGGCAATTTTTCATCATCGTGTATTCAATTATGCTCTTCGCTACGTTTCATCGACTTTAAGGGAAACGCAGATTCTGTAACGCGTTGAAATTACTTTCACTCAATTATTACGTACATATGCAGCATCTACTTTTTAACCTCTTGCGCTAGTAACTGGTTCACGGACCATAACGAGTGACCAAATGTACAATAACTCGTCTTCTTTTTCAATTCATCGATATATCACTAGATAGAAATTACTAAGAAGTAATAAATTTATTATTTGCTTTGCCTTGTTATATTTCAATATATAATAAAATTGAAAAAATATTGCAATTTTGAGCCAAATATTTTTAACGTGCATGACACGTCATTCCAGCGCAAGATGTTAAATAAATTTCATACGGTAATTTACGCACTACATACATCGCTAGAGTCCAGATTCTGCCTGCGACGTTAAAATATAAAAATAATAAAATTTGGTCGGCAGGACGAAGCCAACTGGACAAAATTAACAAAAATTCCCGCGAAACGACGCGGTCGGGGAAACGGTTCCCCGTTACATCTACGAACGAGATTTGACCGATTTGGGTAGAAAAGAAAAATGCGTTCCGGCTGTATCGAGCGGAATGGCGCACGGAGCATCGGTCGTGGCTGGGATAAATCGAATTTACCCAGTTTCGAAACGTTTCGCAACATTAGCGCCGGCGCGCCGCATAACTTTATTCCAATAACCATTCGTCATTGGCCTTCGATGGAAAACACGTAGTCGAACGGAGAATGCGGGCTGAAAGAAAGGAAAAAGGAGAAAGAAGAAAAAGACGAAGATGAAGACAAAGAAGAAGAAGAAAAAGAAGAAGAAGAGAAGGTAGAAAGGAAAGTATAAGAAGAAAAGGGGCTGCCTTCACCCTTCGAGGCTCCTCATTCATCTGGTGCACGCCGCCGTGAAAAAGTAAATAGCGACGTGGAAAAACAAATCCGTACTTTGGAATCCGACTTCTCGCGTCGGCTTCCCGCTTCGTCCGGAGAAGTTTCCCCGAAGGGTCGGGAAAGGCAGGGCAGGTGAATAGGAAAGGCGGAACGAGACCTTGTACGTGCGAACTTGTCGCCCGAGACAACCTCGGGAAGAACTTCGGCACCGAAACGGGGGGGAGGAAAAAATTCGTACGAAAGCAATTTGCTTCGGTGGGAGGGGAGGTGTGATCGATGGCGGCGTGAACGCGAGCGTAAAGTCATCGTGTTTTCGATTTAAAAAAAACCGCCCAGTCAGCTTCGAAATGCCGGACCGCGCGGCCGGTACGATCTCTTTCGCGCTCAGTTCAGAGTTTCTCCCCATTCTCCTTTCGTTCTGTGATTTCTCCGATTGACCTGCCCCCGCCCCACCCCCTCCCCCAGGGAGTGGCGAGTTACTTGCAGGAATTTTAATAGAATCGCAGCCACGAACGATACGCTATTGATTCGACGCCTTCTCGCTGCTGAATTTCTATTTCCCCTTTCTCATTCACGTTTCATACTATATTTCTGTACATTTATATTGTATTATATATCAAGTTTGTATTATATCATATCGACAGTTGACATTAATCTAATACTTTTCATCGATGAACCTTCAATTTCGCTTTTCAATGATTTTCGATTAGACGAGAATCACGAACGATCGTACCGAGGAATATAGGTATATGTCGAGGAACAGCTTCGCGTCGAAGTAAGGTAAGTAACGCGCTCGACAAACTTGGGAAACCCGCTAGCTAGTAAATCAGAAAAGCGCCGGTGTCTGACTTTGGTGTGTTGCGCGTGACGTGACAGACAGCTCCGGCCTGCAATGCATTATCCGCACCGCGGCACCGGGATCCTCAAACCCATTTCACCCCTTAAATTTCAGATGGTGAAACGCGTGTCAAGAAAGAG